>JABUQX010059829.1:0-30000 GCA_015478945.1 Trachelipus rathkii | reverse complement strand
AAATTAAATATCAGTCTGAAAATTCAACAGATGTTTACTAGCTCAGCACCACGCACCATCCAACACCGCTGCCGGTGTCCAGCTCTGTCTCCTTCTCAGTCTCCTTCCTCCATCCTCCTCCTCCTTCTTCCTTCCTCCATCTTCTTCTGTTTTGCGCTCCACGTGCATTTGTTTCACGGACCCACCTTCGGGGTTTAGACATCCTATCTGAACTTAGCCCTCATATTCGAGTTTCTACGATACTATAAACATATATTTTGATACGCCAGTGCGGACTAAACGAATGTTTTAATGGCTCAACGCAGCTGCGATCACTTCCCGGTGCCGTTGTCGCGCCCCATTCGCTTCTTCGACTCCTTTAACGCTTCTTTGACTCAAACTTCGACTCAGCTGCTCACTTCTCTGCCATTTCGTCCATTTTTTCTTTGGATATTTACTTCAGGAGGTCCCAAACACCATTACGAACTTATAACCGGCTCGCATTATTCAGAGATCTGGGTTCATCGCACTGTTGCCGCATAATCTGTTATTTACAAATATTTACTAACTCGGCACCACCGGAGCCAGCACCGGTGCCGTTGTCAACCGACTCCTCTGACTCAAACTCCTTCTCCGACACCTTCCTCTTCTGCTCCGACTTCGACCCTTTCTCCCGCTTCTCTTATCCGCATTTAGTTCCATTTCTTCTAGGGAGTCCTCTGGGAGGTCCCAGCCTGCTACGAACTTGCAACCATCATATTCAAGATTTACGGGTTCGATATGCTCTCGAGACATCAATTTTCTTGTTATTTTACAAATATTTTTACTAACTCGGATCCGCGCCGGAGCCAACTTTCCAAATGGTTTCCCGATCAATCTGGATCCATGTCCTACTTACTCCTAACTCCTCTATACAGTCTGCGAATTCAGCCTTCTACGGTCATTTCAATTTTTAGGGAGCCGGGACCCCCTACGGGGGGCGCACGGACACGTAACCTGTGTGTGTGTATGCTCGCGGAAGTAAAAATTGATTCCTACGGGAATCGGTTTTGACTCAAAATCGATTCCCTTCATGTATCGATTTTTCGACGTCGCCCACACCCCCTCCGCGGTATCCCTAACATACATCCTTTACGAAGTTATAACTCTCATATTTGAGATCTACGGGTTCGATAACATATATAAAGACATCAATACTATAGTATTATAGAAAAACTATAGTATTTATAGAAAAATTTACTAAACTCTAGCACCTGCGCTTATTGCACCGTGAGCCCAGAACCGCGTACCAGTTGCAGTATCCGAATCCGGAGTGCGTCGTGCTATTCCTACTCGTACTCCTAACTCCTCTATACCTCCTCTCCCGAATTTCAGGCTCCTTCTACGAGCATTTCAATTCTTTAAGGGGGAACCAGGAACCCCCTACACTATTGGTTTGTTTGCTCGCCGGAATTGTAGAGATTTGATTCCCTTCGTGAAATCGACTTCTCGGGATTTCAATTTTATTAGTATAATATTAATATGTATTTCCATATCTCACCTCCGAGTGAGTGTATATACTCCCTGATATAGTCACCTAGAGCGCATATTATATATATACTTATAACATATATACTCTGTGTGAGGTCATATATCTCACTGAAACCTCCTAGGGGTCTACCTATATACTTTAGTATATACCTTATTATTCGGATCAGTAATTTATCTACTTACATTATATTCCTTTAATATCGTGAATTTGAGTGACATACCTACCATTGTATAATGACTAATGTAATCTACTATATATAGGTATTTTATTTTTTTTATTAAAAATATTTATAATTATTTCTTGAAAATGTACTATCGATTCATGTTTTTCTTACCCTTCCCTTATCCCCCTTACCATTATATATATATATATTAATATTATTATATCGATTAGTAGAAGTATATATTGACATGATTATTATATATACCTAATATATTATATATATATAATATATATATATTAATAATATATATATACTATATATATATAATATATATTATATATATATATTATAATAAGTTTATTATAAGTATATTGTAAGTTTATTATGAGTGTCCTCACTAATTATATATAATATTATATTTATATATATATATATATATATTTATATATATATATATAATATATATATATATATATATATATATAATATATATATATTGTGATGGACCGGATGTCAAAATGATTGTTTGCGGATGCGGGGATGAGGATGCGGATTCTTAAGGATTGAGGATGCAGTATGCGATCGGATCTTAAACTAGAGCGGTGATGCGGATGCGGATGCTTAGTTACTGCTGTGAGTCTTGAAGTGTACACTAATTTGAGTTATATCTACTATAAGCCCTCAAATGTATGGTGTGATGAGAAACTCAGGGATAGTTATGAGCTTTTATTAATAAAACTCATATATATCTTTGAGAAATACCGTTCTGTTCTATAGTGGCGACGTGTATATGAATTAGGTTGTCTAAGTGGTGTTAGAGCGACCTCGGTCTACTGTTATAAATAATAATACTCTAGACTCAGACGCGTGATGATTAAAGTCCCAGTTATATCTTGAGTATAAATCCTCGGTAGCATGGATCAGTATTTTAAAAATAATCATTCCTCATAATTTTACATTGGAACTCATATATTCCTAAGTTTTCATAATAAATTGGAATATATAAATACTGTAAAATAATAAACTGTAATAAATAAAAAAAAAAATAAAAATAAAGAAATAAATAAAATAATAAAATATAAATAATAAAAAACAACATGACGTCTTTTTCATTTGGCTTTTTTATATATACCTATATTAACTGAAACTTTCTTTTTTCTTTTCGCATCAGCTTTACATGCTTCTTCATGAATTAAAGAGGGATTTGACTAGTGGTGTTATTTTTATAATATTATTATATATTTAACATTTATGTTTTTTATGATTATATAGTTTTTTTTATAACTGTTTAAATATATTAAAAAAATTAAGATTATATTCATTAACTCTAGAGGCATATCAAAATGGATCATTTTAGTATATAAAAAATTTAAAATAAATACCTCGCAAAAAAAAAAAAGTATAGCATTATCTTCATCTCGATAAACATTTTAATATATATGATTATATTTGTGAAGCTGGTATATAGGAAAATGAATAAATAAAAGCTATTTTTTTTCAATACATTTTCACAACATTCTATCCATGAACAACATTATAATATAAAATATAATAAAAATACAGTAAATTAAAAACCAATGTTTATTACTTATAATCACATTTACTAATTACATTACTGTAAATGCAATCACAATGAATAATCTAAATAATAATTTATAGATTAATAATAATAATAATAATATAATTAATAATATATTAATAATATATATTAAGTTAATTAATATAAATTAAAATAAAATATAATATATATAATAATAATAATAATAAATAAATGAATAATTAAATTATATAAGTGTTTAACATATTATTTAAATTATTAAATTAATTAAACTAATTAATAATATAAATAATTATTTTAAATTATCAAATTTAATAATAATAATAATTAATAAAATTAATAATATAATTAATTATAAATTAATAATATATCCAATTAAATAATGAATTAATAACAATAATAAATAAATCATAATAAATAATAAATTAAATAATAATGTAAGTAATATAAATTTTATTTAATTCATTTAATTGCTTATTATTATAATAATAATTAATAATTAAATAATAATTAAAATAGAGTAAACTAATAATAATTAATATAAATTTATTAAATAATTCATAAATAATATAAATGATATATTAATATTTAATAATAAATAGTAATTAATTTATATAAAAATTAGATATAAGTTAAATGATAATTAATAATTAATTAAATTATAAATTAAATTACTTATAGTTATTTTTTTTTTTCTCTTTAAATACAGATATAACTCATAACACTCCACCTCAATCACACAAGTGGAACTGAGATCCACATTAATAATTACTTAGATGAGGGAGAGTGATGCATCTCATTAAATAATTAATAACAGTAACTTAAACGAATATTACAAATAAATAATAATGACTCAAATATCATATACTACTATAAGATTAATGAGCAAATTTAATTAGAATTAATGTAATTCAAATACTCAACTAACATCTAACAAAAAATTATAATAACTCTCAGATATACATACATTTATGAATTGACTAACTACTTCGAGCGCAAACTCTCTTGATACAAAAAACTGCCTTAAAACCAATATTTTTCATAATACCTATTATATATGAGTGAAATTTTGCTTTTTCTCGACATAAAATAGCCAACCACTCCTTATCTGTTATGAACTAACATCATACTTATGCACTAATCGTCTCATTTAACACGAATCACAGGTCTCCCAATACTTAAATTAATTTGCACTACAAACGACCGTGCGTATTTAGCAATAATATTCCTATCAATGCTCTGTTCCAGGAGCATAGGTTTCGGGATGATATCGGCCTCCGGACATTCATACTAAATCATCCAATCTCAGATGTGTGGAGGCGCTCCCGAAGTAACAATCCCCTCCAATTAGGAAGGCAATGTGTGTTTGAAAATAGCCACACCTGTAGTGTATCAATTTATGTTTTGTAAACATTCGAAGACTTAATGCCTTTGAGCGCTCTCTCCGGCCCTACATTTTACTGTTTATCCAATGAAGAATATTAGACTACACTTCTACTCTTCCTCCTCCTACTCCTCATCTCTGATAAGCCGCTTGATCTCTATTCGAACTTAGGTTTTGTCCTCTGTGTACTCCTTCTACTATGACTCTCCTGCATTGGTGTCTAGGTTTCATTGCGTCTAACGGATCTTTGTTTTCTCTTTCTTTTCTCCTACACTCCACTGACTCCTGCTAGGCTTCCCCTCCTCTCGTTCTCTGACGCTGACAATCTCCTTTCTCTTGTCTTATTTGCGTCTTTGCTATAACCGGCACCGTCTATGAGTAAGAATCTATTTTTATCTTTAGTTTTAATCAAAAAAGAAGGCACTGTATTAAAAGAACAGTTTTTGGTGGTTCTCAATTAAAGTGATTTTTATAATCAAAATACGTCGCGCAAGGTATATGTAAGTCTGGCACTTCAGCCTATTTACACTTTCCTTTTGATCACTCCGAATTTTCATAAGGCAAGGTCGCTTTTAGTTTTTGTTTTCGGAAGATAATCAATTTTCTTCATTCCTCACATAGTTGTCTTCTTCTTTCAACCTTAATTTTATTTGGGCTTCTTTCACATCTTAAGCCTCTGACAATTTCATGAAATACATAGTATAGAACACACATTTTTTAATATTTTGAGAGTCTGTTGAGATTCGACATAAACTGTAATCTTTGTACTTATGAATACGTCCTCAGTTAAATAATATAGAATATTTATATGTGTTCATTTCATATTCTTTTTTCTGACGTTGAATATCAATCTGGAAGTGAACAATCAGGTCCTATCATAAGAAATTTGATTTCTGGATATGTTATACACTTGCTTCATCCTAGAATTTTGTGGCAACTCTTTTCTACTCTCTCTCCTATTTCTCTCATTCCTTACCGAATCTTTCATAATCTCTCAACACCTCTATTTCGATAGTGTGAAACAAAGTAACGAAAGAGAAGGTCACCTTGTTTGATTGGATACAAAGTTACCGCTTCTCTCTGTCATTTTGTTTCATCTCTGTCATCTATATAATTGATAGTTTTCTTTTAACGGTTTGTTTTTTGTTTCTCTACGTAGCTTTTTTGGGGTATCTTTATATTTTATATTTTTAGTATCTATTTATATAAATGCTTATTTAGTATTTATAGAATAGTAAAAAAAGACTATTCTAAAAAACTTAGAAAAACTTTCTTTTGTGATATAATACCATATATATAAAAACTTTGTGTATCTTAATATTTAGCTTAATCTCTTTCTCTCTTACTCTTTTCTATTTTTATATATCTACTCATCTACTTATCTTACTTCCTACTACTCTCTACTTACTTACTCTCTATTCATCTTATCAGCTATCCTGTTCTCAGAAACTCACTCGTCTCTCTCTACTCGTTAAACTGTTGATTACTATCTCTCTCATATCTCTCTCTCTTTCTATATTATCTCATCTCTTATTTCATCTTCTCGTCCTTCAATTCTATCGGATGCATAGATCACTGTGACCCATGAATATTTATACGTATTTTACTCTATTGCCCTTTTTAATAAATTACGGAGAATAGTGGTAAAATTAAAATTTTTAAGTCAAACCAAGTCTACTTTTGCTATATTTCAATTTATATATATATATATATAATATATATTATATATATTAATATATATATAATATTATTATATATATTAATTATATATATTATATATATAATTATTAATATATTATTAATATATATAATTATATTAATATATATATAATTATATATAGTATATATATATATTAATATTATATATATATATATATATATATATAATAATTTATATTTTATTTAGTATATATATATATATATTAATATATAATATATATATGATATATTAATAATATATATAATTAATTAATATAAATATAATATATATTATATATATTATTATATCAAAATTTCGTTACGTTCTATTAATAAATAAAATCTATATAAATATAAATTTTAAAAGATAATATAGAATATACATAGTAAATAAGCAGTTAACTTTTTGAAAAAATTATTTGTTCTCTTTTTACGGTTTTCTTTATTTTCAAATATATGTAATATAATTGATGTTGTCCGTTATTTTTTATTCATTTATTTAATTATATATATATTGAGCTACATTGAATATATTCTTAAAAAATATTATATATATATTTCTTGTTAAAAAATAATAAATCAATTTATAATTATTTAGATACTTTATATTGTTAGGTCTGGATGTATTGGCAAATAACATATATGTCATATAAACAAATTTAGTAAAAATATTATAATAAATCGGCTATATATTAGTATTTATATTATATTATTATATATTTTATTGATTAATTTTTTATTACCGAGTATAATATAATTATATAATAAACATAACTACAGAGAAAAGATATTAAATTATATATTATATTAATATATATTAATTTTATATAATATATATATATAATTATTATATAGATATTATATATAAATATATTATAATATAATATTATATATATATATATATATATATATATATTAGATATATAGATATATATATAATAATATATATAATTATATATATATAATATATATTATATATTATTATATATTAATATATATTATATATTAATATATATTTATTATATTTATTATATTAATATATTTATATATATATATAAATATAATTATTTAATTATAATATATATACTTAATATTATAATATATTATATATATTATATATATTATTATATATATATTATTAATATATATATATATATAATAATATATATTATATTAATAGTATATATACGGTTAAGTATATATATATATAATATGATATATATAATATTAGTATTAGATATATTATAGTATATAATATATATATATACTACTCAGCAATATTAACGCAAAATAATGGTTCGAGCCAACCACACCAAAATTCGTTACGTCACATGTATGCGACATGGGTAAAACATCAAAGGTTACGTTCCCTTTCAAGACTGATTCCTCAACATTAACGTTGGTGCAATGATGGTGGATATGGAATGGAGGGTATTGTAAGCAATTTATACACGTGATTATTATGCGTGTATTATTTATATAGTATATTGTCGCTAATCACTACTTATTATATATACTTGTCAGCTCCATAAGGTATAGTATATATGAGTTAACGCGTCAGCATCGATACTAGGCCCTGAATGATATCGTATAGGTATAGCTTCAATACTAACCACCATATTATATATGTCTCATAAGCAGGTTAGCGCTATATATATATGCTATATAACTAAGTAGTATATATTGAGTTATATACTGAATAAGTGTAATAAGGAACCACGTCAGATTGGATCTGACTCATAAGTAGTCCGTAGTGTTATAATGTTATTATAAATAACTCAGCCAGTATTCTCATAGATAATGGATCAGTAATTTAATTTATATCTACAGCTTATATGATAGGTCATGCCTTATGAAATTATTCGACTCATGCCAAACCACGGCGTAACCCATAGTATCCAGCTTACAGAATTGTGCATATGGATACCGTCTTAAAGCACTACAGAAGAATTACCATTCGTCCGTAACGTGAGCCTCCTACTCATAGGAATAATTAATGGTAGTACCCGGCGGAGTAGTGAGCCGCTATTAAGAATAGGGTACCCATTCTACCAACGTATATATGACCACCTTACTAGGCATGATTATTGCAATATTATTTACTTAACCATAAACATACCTGGTATGAACTTCTCAGAAGTGATAATATATTGGTACATAACTAATATTCTTCTTAACTGGAATATAATCGTATATAATATATTATATTAACTAGTAATCTTACGTTTCAATTCTGCACAGAAAGGCTACTGGCCCGGAGGGTATTCTACTCGGTGTTTTGGTGAAGAGTGCTCTGAACTGTGGCCTGTCTTTATAGCACTAAATTCTCACACAGATTACACACTACCCAGAATAAATTCGAAAATTTTAAAAATTGTTCAATTATTCCCTTAAACTCCCATAAAAAAAGATCCACTAAATAATTTATTTACTTTATGACAGTGCATTATCTGAGAGGTCTAAAATCAAATGTAGGGAGTGGATTAAAGATGGAAACTTCTCTCCAACATTCGGAAACCTCTCTCCAAGTTGGGCGTTTATAGCAGGGACGGTAATAGCCAGAATGGCTGGTATACGTGTTCAATGGGGAGATTGCGGGCATGCGGATAGAGTGCTGTCCGTAATACAGCCGCTTACCAGTAGATACTCACGGGAAATGCTGCAATGAGCTTGGGAGTGATTACGTTGTGTGACCATTGCTTCCGCGGCGATCTAGTCTCGGTACACCTTTGTCCCATGCAGGACAAATCGACTCCGGCCGCAGGCTTGCGTAATGTCATATATAGGGGTGCTTGTTTTGGAAATGGCTGACGCCAATAAATTACCCTCCAAGGCTATGAAATGATCGTAATAGACGGGTTAGACTGGTCCTCTTCTACTCAGTCCGGAGTGCTCAAATACGCATCAGCATGTGTCTTGGGAAAACTCACTGAGAAATCGCGATCCTGCGACGTGAACTCTTAAAGTCATACTCCTATAAGTCGACAAAAGCCATATGATTCATTAAGGAACAACGCCAATGTAATCGATATTAAGTGGACACATGAGTGGGGAAAAAAGAGAGGATATCTGCCATAGAACAACCAATACAGGGGACATACATCAGCCTAGCTAAAAGTCGACAGAGTTGTGTTAACGAGCAACTTCATGGCATTGCCAAAATGGCAAAAGGACAGCGTGTAATAAATTGACAGGGTTTACTGGGTAGAACACAACGACGCAAGTGGAGGTGCGAGAGCGCGAGACAACGCGACTGTCACCTGGCGAATTATTGCTCCCTCAATCATATGGACTTGGATGTGGCACTGAGAGTTCCCATGGTAGGGACCTCATCATCAAGGGAGCATCCGGTTGCACAGGGCACTTCCTCTCGCGAAGGTAAATGTAATAGAGCCATGGTCTCTCTGATGTTGCAGGAAACAAGTTAATGCGTATTTACTAACACAATTAAGTAAATATGATATATCATTATAATATGAACGTGATTATGTTCTCCTTTCGTGTCTAAACTGGTGCCTTGTGAGAGTGTGTAATTGAGAATGAGTAATATATTACAAGTGAGCGGAGAGTCAAATTACATAGCATGAATCGAGTGAGTCATTACTATATGTCAACATGACATTACATTGAACATACAATAGGCGAATAGCTCGATACAGGGTACTACGATAGCATACGATACGTGTGGACATACCACTATCAAAATAATGACATCAATCATATACCGACATGGATACATATCACTGCACAATATTACTATCTCTCAAACAAGTTAAACGAGTGCATACATACGTGACGATGATGGCGTTAGCTAATGTGTGTTGTTGGGTTGTATGGTTACTCAGAGAGATTGCAGGAATATTATTGGTATATTTTAATGAAGGCTTTGGATGAATAGGGTTATTAGGTTTGAATCTGTGTCGAAGGTATTTCTCAATAAAAACCACTTTTCCAATTTGATTTGCAGATGCAAAGGAGAGTTGTAATTAAAATATTTTATAATGTGATTATCTTTAATCAAAGTTTTACAACATTAAGTAAGGAAGTGTAGGGTAGATGCTGGGTAGAGTGAGAAAGTTGTAAGAAATTAGTAAATCTGCAACGGTTAGTGAGATGAAATTAAGTTGGCGTGGTGTCTAGTGAGAAATATTGATAATCAAGAGCCGGGAGGCGTAATCATAGTGGATTGCAATACATACTGATATTTGATATTTGAGAGTGAGTATACTGTATGAGTAAGAGTGAGGTTTGCTCGTAATAAAGTCATGGTTTTATAGGTGATGTAACACCCACTGCCAAAGGTAAGATGTAATATATAGACCAGTCACCCATCAGTAAATACATATGATTCTAACGTAATATCACACATGGTGATTGTAGAGCGCGAGTCAGCTTTGTCGTATAACATAATTGATATATAATAAATAAAATAATATATATAATTATAATAGATAATAATAAAATAATAATGAGGATAATAATATATTATTAATACCATAATTATAATAATTATTTAAAGAGTGAGATATGCGGAAAAGAATAATGGAACTGAATTGAGTAAGTAAAATAAATGAAATTAAATTATCAATTAATTAAGATAAATGGGGAATAATTAGAGTTATAATATTGAGTGATCGATTGATAGCGGAATAGTGATAATTATTGAACATATTGCCTATATTTTTGGTCTGAGAAATTAATAGAATGTCGTTCTAATTAATGCAACCCGCATATGAAGATCTGCCTAGCAAAGATCTATGGTGAGCGATACTACTACTAGAGACTTGACTGAACTAATCTTGCAACATACTAAAACTTTACTACGTACTCTACTAGAACTAATAAATTGACTAATTTCGATAGACTAACTACTAAGCGTAACTACAAATATAAAAGATAGAAACGAATGAAATAAGATAATAACTTAAATGGAAAATAATAATAAGATAAATATAATATATTAATTAGGTAATAATAATGGTGATTTTGCATTAATATAAATAGAAATATATGATAATAATCATATGTGAGAGGGTACATTACGAAAAATCAATCTAAACACAAATGACTCTTTCTAATAAAGAATAAAAAAAAATATAGGCAAAGATTTAAACAAATTGTTAAATATTTAGGTTGGTTTTGCTTTGGAATTTGCAACACAGGCGTTTATGATTAAGATGAGGAATTAGGGAGCTTTATGTTTAATTTAATAATATTATGAGTGCAATAAATTGGTATTAAGTATGTTATTTGATAGTATTTAATGGGTGTAGTCAAGTAAGCTTTAATCACATTAAATTATAATGTAATATCAAAAAGAATGGTAATATAGATAACGATAAGAGTTGAAATATGCAGATTGAGAGTGATATTTAATAAATAATAATCTATGATTTTTGAAAGAATACTGCAAAAATTTATCCGGTGTAATCTCTCGATACATTTATTTTTTAAGAATATTGGTGGTTATTGCAACTTGTAACAGATACACTATGTTGAAAAAGCTGTTTAAAACTTTGTTCCTCTATTGGCTATAGTAACTTGGCGCGAGTGAGTTTAGTTTATAAAAACTTAAGCTCTGGGTAAGTTGTGAGTATATACAAAGGTTGTAATAACTGTAATTTAATTAGCTCTCACTAAAATTGAAGAAATAATAATTCAATATATTGATATATCGTGTGAATCCGTGAGGGGTGTTATGGAAAGAAATTCGATAACTAGGCCAAGCCGCTAATGAATAAAAAAATATCAATAAAATAATAAACGAAATAAATGGAAACATATATAATTGAAATAAATGAAATAGGTGGACAGTAAAAAAATTTATAATAATTTTTATGAGATATCAATAAAAAAATAAAAAGGGATATAGAGTACTACGGTACTAAAATGGTGTTGTTTTGAATGTTAATAGATGAGAGGAGAATGGAGAGATAGAGATGGGTGGAGGTACGTGCTACCCTACACCGAAGTAACCTTAATGTAGTTATGCTCTCATTTTGGAATGATTTGGTTCTGTGTGTTTAGATACGCTGTAAATTACTATTAGTATTATGGTTTCATCGTACGTAAGGTTATAATTTAAATTGGTATAGATAGAGATGATGTTGGCCATAGTAATCACTAGCATGTTAAAAGGAATAGGGCCGTATTTTGAAAGTAAATCGTAATAAGTAATATAGATAATAAGTTATAGTAAGTGTTATTGGTTTTAGTGAGTGTGTGGATCCTGTCCTTCTCAATATAAGTTGTAGTATGTATAAGATTGGTGAGGCAGTCTAGAGCTAATATAATGTGTCTTGTAATGTTGTATAAATATTTATATATATTATTATATAATATAGTATATATAGTGAGTATATTGTAGTTGGTAATGAGAATTATATATAGGTAGATATGAGAGTCATTGAATAATTGCAGAGTATGTAGTAAGTGGTAATAAGTAGTGTGTGAAAAAAAATCGAATGGCAATGGCTTGTGTATAGGTATAACAATGACATAAGAGAACATCGTGCTCAGTTTTTTATTAAATACATACTCTCCAAAAAACAAACAATTGGTTTTTTTTGGCGTTTTTGATGACTGGTAATTTAAATATATTATGACATATATATAAGGTGTAAAATTATGATGTCTTTGTGTAAGAGTGTGTTGGTCGCTTTAATTAGAATTTTAAAGGCAAAAAATCAACTTACTGGAAACTGCCATACACATGTGCTAACAACATGATTTGTAGTACTATTACCATGAGTGTAATATAAGTTCTTTATTCTTTGGCTTGATGAATCTTTTTTGCGTTGTAACTGTTTAATCCTTTCGACAAAGCTAGTGCAAAGATTTGCTAGATACTGTGTTTAAATGTTTAAGATTGTTACATAAACTCATATAGAAACATAATTAAAAAGTTCAAGTGTGTTCAATGATAAATAGTATATTGTAAACTCTCTCTCTTGAAAAAGACACGAGTTGTACTATGGAGCGTGTTTTAGTGATAGTTTTAGCCAAAACATATTAAAATAAAAAAACAAAATAAAAAAAGAAACGACATAAAGAAAATGTTTGATTACAAACTTATAATCCTAGTAATAATTGAGTATACTAAATGATGATTCTTAGTTTACCTTTTATTTTGGATAATGCTAGGAATATATATTATAATGATATATTATAATTATATATATATATTATGTTGATGTATGTATTAGTGTGATAATAAGAAATAGGTGTTAATATAGTAGTACTAATCAATGAGAAATTAATAAATATGAAAAGTGAGAGAGTATTGATTTGAAGATATGTGGTATTATATTCTAGTCATATGTGGATAGATGTTGATAATATAGAAAGTGATAGTTTGCGAAAGGTTTTGGGGGGTCATATCTCCCTTTTAAAGTGTGGATTGTGGAACCGACCAGGCTTGAGAGGAGAGAGATGAGGAGAGACCGGAAAGGGAAGGAAGTGGTAGTCAGAGGTTCGATGGAGATTGTTGTTAGAAGACTAATCATTGATCTGAAGGAGAGAAATGCGCAGATTTCGCTAGAGGCGAGAATAAAGGTTGCATATGATAGTGAGAGAATTGGCGGTAGGGTTTGCTATTGGAGGGAAGATGAGACGATGAGAAGATGTAGAAAGAGTGAGATGTCGATTCAGTTAGTGAGAGAGTCGAAACTGAAATCTCACTCATTAAGACCTGGGATCTCCTTTATAGGAGCAAAAAACAATTTACCAATCTCTTTCTAAGTGATACACTGATTCGCCCACACTGTTTTTATAATTTGACTCGACTGTGAGTTGCGACAAGTGCTCAACACAAGTTCGAGAAATACTCTGGTGCTTACACCATCAGAGAGCTGGCATGATAAATATGCGTTTGATAGTGTTTATAGTGTGATGACTCTCTTTTCATGTCTCTCATTTTTCTTTGAGTAGTTGAGTACCCTGTACTCAAAGTTATTGACAGGAGATCTACTGCTAACTATAACATGGAGCACTCTATCTAACTAGGAGTAGACTTGGTGTGACTCGAAATGTGGAGCGAGAATTTGCTCTTAATTTTATTCCATAAATTCCACTGCTTTTGATATACTCATATCCTCTTGAGGTAAAGGCTTGACCTGGTCTGTCGTTCTCGATATCTTTTCGTACATTTTCATATTAAAAATCATAATATCTTATCTGCTTTTCTTTTCGATTGCTTTGTTAGCGCACTATGCCAATAAGTTGAGACTTCTAGTCTCCCTCAGTCTTGTGGAACGACTACACTTTTTACTTTTGCCGCTCATATTTAATAAGAAATAAAGTATGATACTGTTGAGTGTGATATAGAGTTTAAGCTGTTTTCAAAGCCTCTCCACATATGTTCATATTTTTTCCATATATGATTATAAACATCATCATTAGTTTTATCATTGTCATTGTACCTCTAGCTTTGAGGTTGACTGCTGTGATGGCCACACCACTCCACTTAATGAGTTTTATATTATATAATCTTATTTAGTATAATTTGCATCGTATATATAGTAATAGCGTAGATATATGAAATCTTCAATCATCTCCAAATATTTCGAAACAAGAAATCATAATATTATTATTATTTAAACATGACGATTTTAAAATATTTACAAAATATTATATTATATTTATAAATAGTATATATATATAATATATTATATATATTATAGGATACTATTATATTTATAATTTATTAATTATTTATGGCCTCCACTATATTTATACTCTCTTAATTTAATATTGACTCATAATTCAATTGTATTAGCTCCACAAACCACCACACTAACACCAATCAACACATGTAATATATCTATATTATATATTATATTATATATAGATATATAATATTATATATATCATTCTCACTTAACAGAAGGCTCTAGCAGAAATTTATTTTTTATTGCCTTTCGCTGTTAAAGATGCATTCAATTGAAAATTAGCATATATCAACTAATTGCATAAAAGTTAGAAATACCATTAATATAATAGCGATTCGTTAAATTTATTTTATCTTGTTTTTTTTTTATGGTTTTAACCATTGGTATTTTTATTATTGTATTGTAAAACCATTGGTTTTAAAACCATAATATCGAGTGTGATTTAAACCAAAATGGTTTAAACCAAACTCAACTCCATATATAGTATATATATATATTATATATATATATATTTAATTAATATAATAATTAATTATTATATATATATTATTAGTCTAATTACAATTAATATTTATAATATATTATATATAATATATATATATTAATTAATTATATATTTTATATATATGTTATTAATATATATATATTATTATATATATATAATTATTATAATATATATTATATATATGAATATATATATTAAAAGTATTAATAAATTTAATAATGTTAGATAGTATTATATATATATTAATATATACTTAATATTATATTTATAACATAAATAAATATATATATATACTATATATTTATATATTATAATTAATGATATATTATATATTAATATTTATAATTATTAGATATAAAATATTTGTTTATTATAATATAATATATATATATATTATATTAAATATATTCAAATGTATTCAATCTTCTCTTATAAATTTTCAAATTTAAATGTGATATGATAATATAATATGGATAAGATGTACGTGATGGATATAATTCAGTTATGATAGAAAAATGGGTGATAAGTTAAGTAAGTTTTATATCTATATATATTAGCATAGACAATAACAAAGATTGAGTACAAAATGAATAATAATTATATGTCCTTATATAGTATATCATACTTAGTTCACAGTCACTTGAACGCTCTCCTTCAATAATACCTATTATATTGATGAACTATCGTCTAGCCAGTCATGAGAAAATTTAATTCACACTCCTTAGAGTATACTGCTATTATTCTTAAGAGGATCTATCTAGTTTAGCGCTAAAACGGACTCTCACTTATATAGGCTATTAATACTACGTTCAAGTTTGTGTTTATATAGAGTATTTCACAATCTCCTCTCTGGCCCATAGTTAGGGAGTTACAACCGATACCCCTATCACATATTTAACTACCCGCTCTATACTCATTTTCACTTACCTATTATTATTGCACCTTTCTATATACTCCGCGGCTTCTGATACCAATAAACTCTATTACTAACAAATATTTTATCTCTCCTATGCAGACATATTTCTCCTGATTTACGTAAACAACAATATCACTCATAAAATACATTTTTCTATTATTTATTATTCTGATATCTTCATGTACTCGGTCTATAGTAATTTACACTAACCATAATAACTTCTACCTAACTATTTATATATACTTATTCTCATTATATATGTTTATACATCTCGCTCTTAATATACCCAATATCCGTAAATGATCATTCATCTCTTTATCACTATAATGACCCAAACCATCTCAACGTACTCACATTATTTATTTATAATATATTTACTCATCTATCATTATTACCCCTTTCTTCTATACACCCACATAATTCTCTTAAAATACATTCTCTAATTCCTATCTTATTCATTCTAAATTTCTTTTCACTATTCCTTAAACATGTCCCCTAAGTAATTGATCTACTATACATTTGTATGAAATTAATAGTTATATATATATATATACATATATGTATATAATATATTATATTAAAATATAATATATAATATATATATTATTATTAAATGTTAATATATATTATTAATTAATACTAATTTTACATAATTTATATATAAATATAAATTATTTTTCTTAAGTTATTCTAATATTCAATATATATATATATATTAATTATATATATATACATATATTATATAGATATATGATAATATATATAAATATATATATATATAGTTATTATTATACTAATTATATTATTTATAAATATTTATATATATTATATAATTACTATAATATATATATATAATACTAATATATATTATATATTTAAACCTTTCTTCTCCCGGAAGAAAGTATTAACATGAGGTCCTGTCTCTATATATATATAGTCGCACTTACTTCGTTAGAGAAAGGGTCTCAATTGACGTGAACGCGGTGGATAATACTATAACGACCTCAATCAATAATCTGGTATACTGTGCTACTATTACATTAACTACTCAACGGTATAATCTTGAAATTGATTTTTTACCCATTTCAGCACTGCAAAAATTTTAAAAAAGGATACAATTTGACTTGTATTTAGGCCAAAATATATTTCACGCTCTTACATTGAACTTAGTAATGTTCGTACATTTAAATATATACCAAATAGCTCATATGATAATTCTCTATACTGATTTTCCAACAGTGAGAGTGTCATATTATTTTGTGTCATTTATTGTTTTAATCTGATAATATTTATATTTAATAAAGCATACATACAATTTTCAGTTTGCTATTTATTTATCACTTTCTTTTACATAACACGTTAACTCTCACTAGAGCCTTCTGAGAAAAACGTAGAAAGCTCGATCGCACAATTTCATCATGAGGACTTGTTAAGGTGTCCTTATAGCATACTCATCTACATTGTAAACCAAGTAATCGTAAACATAAAAATACAGGAGCACATGACTACGGACATCCGAGTTTCGCATCGGGTCTTGTTCTTTTTCTGTAATAAAAGTGAAATACTATTCCTCCTTGATTACTGAAAGACTTGAGTCCTAACATTCTTCACTCCGTACATACCATCTCTAATTTTTCCTCCTTTCGTTCACGTGACTACGCTCTTGCTACCCGCTACACTGCGTCTCTCATATTTGACTGCTCTTCTGTCTTTCTCTTCGTCGCGTACTCCTGCTTTTGTCATTAGAGGAATAGTTCCTGATACAGAGTGTGAGTGCGAGAAGAATTTGTCAAAGCCATAGACACACAAACTTGCGAACACCTTAGTAGCACTTTTTAGAAGAAGTTGTCAGACAAGTAGGAGCTCGTCAAACTGTTTCAAGGCCTTCTGCGTTCATCTATGAAAATATGTTACTTCGAATCCCAGCAGGTGTTATAACAAAATTATCACAGCTCAAGTGTTCTTGTTCTAACGTGTGAGCTTGAGTGATAAGGAAGCAAGAAAGAAGTGTTGTTTATATTCAACCATCATTCCTTACAACACACACATGCTTAGTACATCATCACAGTAGCTACATTATCACACAACCAGCACAACCACCATCCATACACACACAAATCACACATACATCCATAATGAGTATAAAGCCTCGCACCTAGCACTTCGCAATAACACAACCGTACAAGAACATAAATTCCACCAATCCATAAGATCCAGTAATCACTAACCCAATCTAATCCAGTAACCCAGTCAGGGTTCATTGCTCCAGCTCCTTAGTATCGATACTATACTTCTCTCGAGCCACCTGTGCTAACTAATAATATATATTGCTCAAATCACATTCAAAAATATTACCCCATTAGCTCAGCAGTTTCTACTGTGTTCCACTTACCTCCCAGTGATTTTACTCATAATTTCATGCTCGTCCCTCACCAAACCAACACCATCAAATACTCTACATCGATCTTTATTAGAAAAATGATGGGACCCGCATCTCAACCTCGCGGAAATCCGGACATCGGGGTAAATTACAAATCGGTTAGGAGATACGCATTGCCGGTGAATACGACGTGGGCCCCAACAAAGAGCCCTAGACTCTTAATCCGCGCACACATCATATCCGTCTCTTGACCGCATGTACTGTTTGGATAGATCTCAATTTTTGTAGAAAGGTATTTTAATTCAGATACATTAGTTGTCAGCTAATGTGTCGTATAGATCAAATATATATCTCCCGACGCATCCTACCTCATTGGTCATCTTTTAATTGATTCAGGATTCTTTCTGTATATATATTCACTGTTTGGAGCAACTTAAACAGGAGCAGACAAACCTGGCAAGGTACAACTCTGCAAAGTGCCCGAGCGCGCTTAGTCTATATTAACAGCTACGCGTCCTAAACCGTCTTTGAAAAGATAATACTAATCAGTGTTAGGATTGCTCATGTACGAGGCAAGACTCACTAGTCAATATCTAAGGCGCCAACCCCATCTATGTTTCGAAGTCGCACTGCTTTACTTAAAGTGTCTTTATATCCAAATGTCCTCGACGTACTACCTCCAACCCCCACACGGATGATATCTAGTTCACAGGCCTCCACCGTCCTCTCTATCCAGCTCGTGCGCGCGTCAAGCCAGTGAAATAATATTGTCCTATACATGCGGCTAAAGTGCTACCCTTATATTCACGACAAACACCACCTCCGTAATACAGAAAAGACCACCTCCAAGTTCTGCCCACTGACATCTACTAAACTCTGTGATAATCACTATACTCAGCTCCTACGTCACGTACTACCGACATGTACACACTATACCACCATTACTAATACAGCTGCTCAACGCGTAATACTCACATCAAAGAGAGCAATACAAACCTGCAAGTTTCGATAATGTTGCTCTTCATAAAAGTTTATGGAAGAATTTCAATATTCCTGTACAATAAAATGATATAAACTCGGTGGAGACTCCCGCACATGTTAACGTACAGATCAACAGCGCGAACCACTGTATAACCACACTCGGGAGCGACCGACCCATCAACACAGCAGGAAGAGCCGTGACATCACAAATTGCCACGGCAATAAGCCGAGCTCTATAATATCTACAGTCTGACGCTAAGAACATATTCTCTCTCGAAGAAACAGGTACCCATTAGCCACATTTCTACGACATCTGTTGAAGCGCACACGCTTACTTCGCGTTCACAAATGAGATCGCTCCTCTGCATCCTTCATACATATGATCATGATCTCTCTGCTATATAGATAGTATATCCAATTGCGAATACTCCACTCATCAAAACGAGACACATAACACAAGACGCAGTTAGCCTCCGTATCAACCAGCTACACTTTACTAACAACCTCGCACCTATCATTCAAAAAATACGGTCATTTTAAATCACTCGCCCCCCAACGCATCATCTATCTCGAAGCTAGCATGTATCACTCACCTCCATCGACCGATCTAAATAATTCACAAATTGGCACGTGGAGCACTACCACACCACCCAGTCATGACGCTATCGTCCTCGTCGACGCCGACCGCTACAGCTGCACACACAGACAACTGATCAAATAATAATCAAGCTCGAAAATACTCATGATCGTAATATACCCAATTGCCTCTAAACTATCTAATATTAATTATGAATCATCCCAACAGACACCGTGTACCGGATGTGAGACCCTTGCTAACTACAGCAGACTCGTGTTCGCGAATCTTGCTCTCACACACCCTGGTCTGCTACGTCGATATCTATCAAATCACAGACGCTCTACATAGCAACTTGAATACGGGCCAGCGCCCCACCTGACGGCATATCGCAGCAGCCACAGAGAACAGTTGGGACTAGAAAATATACTTGATCTGATAGCGCTAAAATCTTCACTCCATCTACTCAACAGACAAGAAGACAATTCACCGCATCATACCTTTTTCCAGCCCTCTGCATTGACCTCCCGATAATTTCTTTGAATACAACTACCGGCAGAATACCCCCCAACCTGAACACAACCATCCCGGCGGCCAATTGCGCACCACAACGAGCACCGGCTTCAACAAGCGCACGAACACAAACCAAACGCGTGATGTTTTCCCTTCGGACCTCCTCCGCGTCAGCTTGACATTAAATCCCGACAGATCCCCAGAATCCTTACTTAACACAGAGTCATAGCACCTCTATTCACGTAGTGCATCTCTTTATGGCTCGTAGTCACCGCCCTTTATCCCAATGCACGTAAAGCAGTTTAGACACAAAGGGATCACTTAAATCTCTATTATTAGCGCGGATATCCAATACTTCTTGGGTTTAGTCTTACTAGTACTCTCAGTACATGGAAAATGACTCAATAGTATATTTGATTCTCATAGACTATATTTGAGCTGATATCGTCATGTGCTTTATTATGGATCTAATGTGTATCATTATATCTCCTATTCTTTTGATTCCTTACATCTATCTAAAAACGTCATCTTATTGCTGTCCCTCTCGAAGTGTGATAAACTTATAACTGTATAATGTATATAAGTTTGGAAGATTATTCTTAAGCAATATTGGAATTGTGCGAAGGTATTATGTTTATTATAAATGAACATAATAAATGGGTAAAACAAAGCGCGGAAAATAACATGTATTTCGCACTACTCTAACAACACTATATTTAAAAGTTTTTCACGAATAATATTCCATTTACTTTTTTCTCATCAACTATTGCATGAATGGCATGGGGTGACAAAATTAATCACATTATGTTCTAGTGAGACAGCTGAATAATAATTTAATCTTCAGTTTTGTGAAAATTATGTTTTTTTTTCGGGAATTTAAAGAGAAGGAAGATCCCTTAAAAGAGCAGCAAAGTAATGCGCTACGGACTTCTCCCAAGGCGAAAGTTACGAAGTCGTCCTTAAATCATCTTCTTGGCGTTGTATTTCAAACCCAAAGTCATTGATTTTATTAATTATACAACTCAGGTGGATCCACAGACACAGCATGTATTAAAAATATGAAACTTATGTATGATAAAAGTAATTCTAGTACAATGTCCCTCATTTTCAAATCTCAAAAGCGATGCAAGCATCTATCACTCACGCAAAATAAAGGAACTCTATTTCTATGCATTTGTTAGTTAGGTTGCTCTATCCAGCTCTTGGAATATATATAGTTCAATGACTCGTCCCTATCTATTCTGGACTGATGGAAAGTGGATATAATGACTCTTATCATAGAAGTGGATTATATATATTGATAATTAACTAAAGCTATTTGGTATCTTCAAAACCTCTTCTTATTAGGTATGATTCAATTTTATATTACTACTAATTATAATAAATCGTGGAATTGCTACCTACAGATAAACTAGTGATATATAGAGATAAATCGTTATATGATTTTTCGCGACTTTACAACTTAAGAGTCATGATATATAACTAACAAATAAATTAATTAGATAATTATTGCTAATTTATTATAACTTTTATAATTATAATTATAAAAGATATATAGAGGAATTTTTTTTTTAAATCATATAAAATTTAAAACTTAAAAAATATTTGTCATTTATTTATTATCATTATTTTTTTTAAAATATTTTTATAATTTTTTTGGGTGTTAACATGGTTGGTGTTATAATAAATATAAAAAGGATAATTTTATACTGCAGATTTTTCACTAAGCACAAGAAATATATCAGTAAATCTTTCCGAATACTTTGGAATTAATAACAATTATTATTTATTAAAGGTATTATTATAAATATTTCTAAAAATTAATGATTTTTAGGTAGTACTAATATTATAATTATAATTAGTTATTACATATTATATTATATATTATAATTATATTAAAAGTTAATATATACATAATTTAATTACTAGATCTTTGTGATTTTATTTTCTCATGAAGTGATTAAAAAATAAATTTAAATCATTTTTTGCTGTAAAAAACGTGTGTGAATATAGTTAACAAGTATAGCCATTAAATATCATAAAATTATGGTGGGATATTATTTTTCTGACCACTCATAACTACTATTACGACTCCGACTATCCATCATTATTAAATCATAAATAAAATTTTCAGATCTCTTCCAGATTTACCTAAATCACCTACCTCTCTATAAAAACAAAATATTATTTATTTCGTAAATAACTTCCGTGATCATTCCTGTATTACTACTCTGAACTCCAGCAGTACATAAAAGTGATCAAATTTAAATATTATTATATTTTTTATATATCGTGATAAGATAATACTGTAATATAATTTCTCAGGCTTAGTGTAAACTTATTACATAATATGTTATGTAGAAAGTTACATAAAAAAAACTAATTTTTTTGGATTTACTCTTATCATATTAACTATATATTTATTTGATTTATTTTCTAAGAGAGACATTACTCTTTAGCTTTTTGAGTGAAATATATATTAATATATAATCAAACAAATAATGCTGTTAATATTTTATATATATATATATATATATATTACCACTATTTATCAGATAGATTTAAATGATAAATATAATACTTCAACATTCTACATAATTATATAGTACTAGTATATAGTGTACTATGTAAAAATACCGTAAGGTAATATAGAGTATCTTATATATTAGTAAAGATTTGAATTGGCAAGGTCGGAAAATGAGTCCCGCAATCGGAAATCCGCAGAGAGTGCGGCACTCATTTTGACTTAGAGTGCTATCTTCCTGAGAGCTCGGCCATCTCCGCGGAGCATTCGGCTGAGAATTTTGGGTTATTATTCGTGCCCCAGTGCACTAAGTATAGGTGAATTAGTATACATTATATGATATATATGAGACTTAAACAATCGTCCTGCAACTTGTGCTATCTATGTTATACCGCTAAATGATATATGTGAGTGACTATTCATGAATATCTCTAATAGATATTAGTGAAAAGTTAGATTGGTACATCTATTGGATAGTAAGTATTACAGGCTATATATACTTCATGGTAATATTATATATATTACCGAGATATCCAAATATATTTATATCATCAAAATGGCTATAGACATATGACTGTCTAGTATAACCACTCACATATACATTATTATTTACCTCTCGAATATCCTCTCTCAAAAACAAGACAGCACTCTCCATAAAAACACTGTTAGTCGAAATTTAGAAAAGACAAGTTCCCAAACGTCAGATCATTATCGAAGGGTCGTATAGTGATATGTTAAACTAGTTATGTGTGTTGATTTGAATAATCGCACGTTGATTTACATATTACTAATGTAGCGGTAACGTGCGAGTTTTACACCGATTCAGTAACCTGTCAGGTTTAAAGCGTTCTTTTTAACACGAGTATAAGTTTATTATAACAGCAATCTCTCGCAGAAATTACTACAATTAAGTATAGAGTTAATACTTATCCATACAATGTATTTGCGTATAATATCATTTTAATTACGACCACAGCCTCGATAAACAAAATTTATAACTAAGAAGAAATATTTCTCGCCGGAACTTATAAGTTAGTGACATCAGCCGAATTTGGACGACGTGATGCTCCATTATTATGTATTCACTCTCCACAAAACTACTAGTATGTGTGCCCTCTTAACTACAAACTCGAGATCTCACATGATAAGAGCGCCTCATTTTGCTCTATATCGATCTTTATATACAGACTTCGCCTCGCATATATATTTGAGTCTCATAATTATACTAACTAGTTATAACAAGTTGAGTAAGGGTAATAGTGAGTACCTAACCGTTCAATAAAATTCCTCCAAGTAATAAATTATATATATAATAATATTATATTATATATACGATCTAGTCTAATAACTATACTAATATTAGTATTTTGAGATTGACAAAAGTGTTGAAGAGTTATATATGGAAATTTTTCATAATTATATCTGCTCTCTCTCTCTCAAAACGAAGTATATTTACGTCTCATGTATCTTTAAGTATAACTCTCTAGAATTGATATAGTGTATGGAAAGAAAAGAACAGTTTTCTAGGTGGCATAGACCTTAGCAAAGATAGACGTAAAACAAGATAAAGTCTTACTCTATTTATGTATATACTCACAGAGCACCGTTGTTAAAGTTGATTCTTATATAAAATATCCCTGCTTATTAATTGATATTTTATATTCATTTAAGGATATAGTATATATTAATATTCTAACTAATGTTGATAATGGAAAGTCCTGCCTATATAAGAGCTCTCATGAATAATTTTTACTCCAATTATAGACTACTAAGTAAATACTAAAGGATAAATAAAGAGTACATTTTTAGTGACCGCATAAAGAAACAGTATCATTAAACGATTTATACTAATTTATGATTTAGACCTCATAAATCACTCACATACAAGAGTGATATGCAGAATCCCGAAGAGCATAGAGGAAGAGAGAGATCGAAACGGTTTTATTTAAGGTAAGAAGATACTAGTGTCCCCTAAGCGGGCACGAGGACAGGTCGTACTGAAGTCGATTCAGCAGAGATGAGGAGAGAGTGTGTTGTAAAAGTAAGTGGTCACAAAGAGTACAGGAACTCTTCAGCTCAGTCAAACGACATATATCCGAGTAAGCGTGTAGGAGCTTCAAAAAGGGAGACCGCGAGGCGAGAAAGAGGTTAGAACAATTCTTGTGAATCGCCGACTATATAGAGGCAAAGACTTCTCATTCTGATTGGTGGATCGATTAATAGAGAAAATATATATCGTGCACAGCGAAGCGCATTCCTATAAGTGATGGGGGCTGTAAGCGATGGCAAAAGAATGAATATATTGTATGTATTAAAGTTATCAATCAACCAGGTGGAAGATACTACAATATAGAGAGTTAATAGTGAGAATGATTTTATAAGCTAGAGGCAGCTGTTGCGCTGGGTGAGGAATTGAGTAGTCTTCAAGGAGAATGGAGGAGGTAGGTCAATGCTCAGGTTCCAATAAGTGTGGAGCTCGTTAGAAGCGTGAGAGCATGAGTTATTCTCACAATGACGAATTGCAGATGTCTCATATACGAGAAGCAGGAGAGAAGAAGCAAACGCTAACTCTACCCCTTTAAAGTGTGACGCGCAGGGATAGTCTCGAGGAAAGGGCCCTTTTTAAGAGATTTCTATCATATTGGATTAAAGAGTGACAATTCTACCCGAAGAATAATGTGATATAATTTTCAAGTATGAGATAATTTCTAATATAGTATAATCTTTTTTTATTTAAATATGCGCCAGTAGGAATTAATTAAAGGAGGGGGCTGATAAGGGGGGAGTAAGTGAGATAGAGATTGAGGGGGGTGCAAAAAGAGTTGGCGTCCATATCTCGCTGTCGTATTAGTCAAATCTCTATAAGCTCGTTACTCCGAACCGGGTGAAAGATTGGAGTGAGGGTTTCCAGCAAGGGGTATGACACAGGGTGAATAAATATACCAATCGATTTATATTTATATACTAACTAAATTATATATATATATAAATGGAAAAGGGAGACTCGAATTGTATTATATCTGTAAATTGAGACTACCCTATATATAAAATTACATGATAAGATAGGTATTTTTTCGAGTTTATACTATTTTAGGATACCATTCTGTAGCATATAAAGGCTATATTGAAAGGATACTTGAAAGAAAAGTGAGGGCCAATTGTGGAACCCAGACTTGGGACGGGAACAAGAGCAGGTATGGTATGCAGGGGCAAATAGAATCACGCCAGATCTTATTTGTTCGCCCTGGAATGATAACCGAAAGGACCGTGGAAGTAGTGCAACAAAAAGGCGTGTACATCGCATTATAGACCTGGAGAAAGGCATTCGATGCGGTGCCTAGGAGGGAAAATTGTTTTGAGGTTTAGGAAAGGTAGAGGATTTAACGGAGTGTTGTGCGTACAAAGAAATGGCTTTGGAATGGGTGAACAAGTGTATGTATAAAATATGACAAAAGAATAATGTAAGAAACATGGATCTGAAAAACTAGAAGGATGGTTTGAAGGTTGGGAGCTGCGCGTTAAGCAAAGAGGAGAAGGAGTGTAGGATTATCGACAGCAAATTCTCTAGATCGAAAAACGTGGCAATAAATTAGGATGGTGCGGTAAATAAGGGCCAAATGATACGGCCCCTCCCAGGCAAAACATCCTATGGCCCTTAATAACGTAACTTAGGACACTTACTATATTATTAATGGTATAAGTAGCCTCAAATGAATTATATATATTACGTAATGGGAAAGTTATATTAGTATAGTGTAAGTATTAGGAATATATATATATAGTAGGTTTATAAATATTTATTATTAGATATATTATAGATATAATATATAGTTATATATATACTATATAGATATAATTTTATTAACAGGGCATATATAGTATATGAAGATATATTAGTTAATATATATATATATAATATTGATATATATAGTATATTTGATATACTAGTAATATATTTTATAACATACTCTCAAGAATGGCTTGACGCTTCTCTTGAGTATTCGTTGTTACTAATTCTTTCTTCTGGCCTCTGTGTTCAATTCTGAACTTAGATTTTTCATTTATGAAATACCATTTTATTTTTCGCAATTGTTGTCTCTGATGCTAGCCTCTGGTTTTTAATTACTCTCGGAGGTAGGCGTTTTCGTCCCGTGTTTCAGAGAACTTAGCATTTCTTTGTTTCCAAACTACGTTCTCCCATGTCTAGAGGTTTCCAAAGGATCTTGCTCTAGGACGCATTAAGATTTCTAACCACTTGGTCCCAATATATAATAACAACAATAGGAAATGATCATGAATTGCTACGCTCTGAGTACGCCCCTTAGATCCATGGCCGGGAAGAAAAATCTTAACTTCTCTTCTGACGGACTTCACTGATATACTGTTTGTCCTAACCTGTCGTAATTGTGATGGCTTTATGCGGATAAACCAACTTTGTATGTGAAAACCATGGACGTTGTGCTGGACGGTGAAGACGGAGGCTAGAGTAGAATGATGAGAAACTGTCAATAAGCCGATGAGTTAATATATAATCATATATATATATATATATAGAGTGTATATTAGTGATCATGTTATGTAGTAGTCTACTTACTTAATAACATATACTATATAATATTGATTATGAGAAGCCAAAGTTAGGTATATATAGTTAGTCCTTGTATGCTTATATATATATATTATATATATTATAATTTATATATACATAGGAACCTTTATATAAATGTATATATGAATAGAACAGACGTGCGGCATATTTAAATATGATATATATTAAAAACTAGATATAATTTATAATATTATATAATTCAGTATATATTATATGATCAGTAAGTATGATTATAGAAGAGTGTGAGATGCTGATTTATAATATAGTATACGTTTAGTGGATATTGTAGACGTATATATGAATTGTAATGGTGCAGTTACGTATGTGGCTAAGACGTCTAAAAATCCGCATCTCCTCCAACATCGCGCGATGAGTGATTTTATCTATTCCGCTGAGTTCCGCGTAGGATATAAGCGCCTACATCTAACATACCGCATACATCTATGTAGTAAAGACATAATAGATGCTCAAGGGACCGACAGAACTGGCTACGCAACACAATGACTCAAACAGTAGAGTAGTAGTTTATCTCCCTATGAGTTGAGAACTCCAAGATGTGGAAACAACAATATGTGAGATATGTACCAATAGTAGAAGTGTTGTGTGTCAAATTTAATTAATATTATATGAAAAATATTTATTTTCTAGTTTTTTATTATAAAACGCTCATCGTTGCTCTCTCAGTGAAAATTGTGAAGATTATTACTTTCAGTTCGAAATAGAGAGAATTAGAGGAAAAATAATCAATAACTACAGTGATCACATATTAGGATGAATAATGTGAATTTGCGAGATCAAAGAATATATGAATAATTATATATGAATATAAATAGATTTTCTAGTAAAAAAATTCGACTCCGACTCCGACGTCCAACATCACGCTTGACAGCGAGTGATTTATATTTTCCTTAGTCAGCGAAAGGATAACGTTTCGCGACTACTAGTACTGCCGTACTCACAAAACATTGCACAGAATTACTTCGCGGTGGCACTGCGTGTGACGTCCGGACTCCGACTCCACAATAGTGGCCAGTTCAATGTGTATGATCTATTAGCATCTCTGACTTCGCGAACCTACCGACTCCGCTACTCCTGCTCCTTAAAACTGTTCTCGTGCAGCGAGAGCTCCAAGCAGACTACCACATCTCAAATTCCGACGTACTCCGACTCCGTGACTTCCGACCTCCGCAGCCTGCTATATTTATACCTTAAGTACCGTATATAATATTATGAATATATTTCAATAGACCATATCTAAGGTATATTTTACTCCAATGAAGTATTTATAAGATAATGGAATACTTGAGCATAAAAGAAGTTGAACATAACGTTGATTGAAATTTGAAGTTATCTGAAAGATTGTAATGAGTGTGAAGAGTGTATAGTAATTAAAACATGGCAGCTCAGTAGTACTGGTACTTTTGATATATAAGAAATGTTACAGACTTGCCTGAGAATGAAGATTATGTTATATGACTATAAGAAAGGAACTAGAAATATATAGGTTATCTAACACAATACTCTAGATAAAAAACGTAAATATAGAGTATATAATACAATATAGAAATTATGAAATTAGACTAGCATATGAAATATATATTATATATAAGAGAAAAATGAATACGAGAAGCAATTTAAGATGCAAAAGAAATAACACATTTGAAATGATTAAAAGAATGAATTGCTGAATGATTGCCATAAGTTAGAATTGATTTAAAGGATCATCATTAATGACAGTGAAGGAAGAAGAATCGACACACATCGACATGGTCTGATTTAAATATGTAAATAAGTAAATAAATATGTAAATAAATTAATGAATAAATGAATAAGTAAATAAATAAATAAAAACTATTACATTAATTAAAAATATATAAATTTTTAGGTTTAGTTATTAATATATATCATAGAATATATTATAATAATGAACTAAATTTATCAAAGTTGCTCAATTTTTCATTAATATTTCACCCAAATGAAATTAATTAAATTATTTTTTTCAATTATTTTTTGTAA
>JABUQX010059828.1:27500-35228 GCA_015478945.1 Trachelipus rathkii | reverse complement strand
TAAGATAATAATTAAAAAAGCCGCGATTGGCCCCCCATCTAAGAATGTTCCCCAGTCAAGTCCATTATAATTAAATAAATAAGAAAAAATTAATGTCAGAAGCCGACATGGGGCCCTAGCTAGGACTGTCCATAGTCACCCATAATAATTAAGAATTAAGAATATAACTAAGAAGCTGCATTAACCCCTCTAGACTGTTCCCAGCAACCCATAATTAATAAGAAAATACTTTAAGAAGGCCGCATGGTCCTATTGTAGACTGTCCTAGTCAACCAATAAAAAATAATAATTATAAAGCCCATTGGCCACTCTATAATGTCCCAGTCCACCAATATAATATTTAAATAAGAATAATACGTAGAAGCCGTATATGCCCATCTAGCTGTCCAGTCAACCAGTAATATTAAAATTAAAAATAATAATAAGAAGCCCCATTGACCCCTCTAGAATGTCCCAAGCAAATAATAATAATAATTTAAGAATAATACTTAAGAAGCCGCATGGTTCCTTTTAGACTGTCCCAGTTGACCAATAAAAATTAATAATTAGAAGCCGCATTGGCCCCCTCTAGATGTCCAGCCAACCCATAATAAATAAGAATAATACTTAAGAAGCAGCATGGGCCTATCTAGACTGTCCCAGTCAACCAATAATAATTAATAAGCGCATGGTCGTTTTTAGACTGTCCCAGTCAACCAATAAAAATTAATAATTGAGAAGCCGCATGGGCCCTTCTAAAATGTCCCAGTCAACCCATCAAAATTAAGAATTAAGAATAATTTTTAGTAATAATTAATGTAATTAATGAATAGTATTTATAATTAAGAAGCCACATGGGCCTGCCTAGACTGTTTTAGTCAACCAGCAAAAAATTATAAATAAGGCATTTAATAATTCAAAAGCCGCATGGGCCTATCTAGACTTTAATAGTCAACCAATAACAATTAATAATTAAGAATAAATTATTCTTAATTATTAATTATTATGGGTTGACTGGGACAGTCTAGATAGGCCATGCGGCTTCTGAATTATTATTGAATTATTGTAATTAATGAATAGTAATTATAATTAAAAAAGCCGCATTGGCTTACATAATTACAGATAATCTTCTACACCAAGTGGTATGTTAATTACATAATTAAGAATAATAATTAAAAAGCCGCATTGGCCCCTCTAGAATGTCCCAGTCAATCCATTATAATTAATAAATAAGAATAATAATTCAGAAGCCGCATTGGCCTATCTAGACTGTCCCAGTCAACCCATAATAATCAATAATTAAGAATAATAATTAGGAAGCTGCATGAACCCCTCTAGAATGTCCCAGTTAACCCATAATATATAAGAACAATACTTAAGAAGCCGCATGGTAATATTTAGACTGTCCCAGTCAACCAATAAAAATTAATAATAAAGAAGCCGCATTCACCACTCTAGAATGTCCCAGTCAACCCATAATAAATAAGAATAATACGTTAAGAGGACGTATGAGCCTATTCTGACGTCCATCAATTGACCAAATAATTAATAATTAAAAATAATAATTAAGAAGCCGCATTGACACCTCTAGAATGTCCCAGACAACTCATAATAAATAAGAATAATACTTAAGAAGAAGAAACGTCCTTTTTAGACTTTCCCAGTCAACCAAAAAAAAATAATAATTAAGAAGCCGCATTGGCCTCTCTAGAATGTCCCAGTCAACCCTAACAAAAGAATAAACAAAAATAATACATTAAGAAGCAGGCATGGGCCTTCTAGACTGTCCCAATTTCAACCAATAATATTAATAAATTAAAAATATAATTAAGAAGCCACATTACATTAATCCCTCTAAACTGTCCGTCATCGAAATAAATGAACAATAATACTTTAAGGAAGCCGCATGTTCCTTTTAGTCTTTCCCAGTAAACTATAAGAATTAATAATGAGAAGCCGCATTGCCCCTAGAATGTCCCATGTCAACCCACAAAATTTAGAATTAAGAATAATTTTTAATAATAATTAATGTAATTAATGAATAGTATTTATTAATTAAGAAACCACAAAGGCCTACTACTGTCCCAGTCAACCAACAAAAATTAATAATAAGAATAATAATTCAGAAGCCGCATGGGCCTATCTAGAACTGTCCCAGTCAACCCATAATTAATAATTGAAAACTAGATTAATTTAATTATTATTATTATGGGTTGGACTGGGGACAGTTCAAGATAGGCCATGCGACTTTCTGACTTATTATTCTGTTAATCAATTATTCTTGGATGACTGGGACTTCTGGAAGGGGCCAATGCGATTTTTTAATTATTATTCTTTAATTATTATTATTGTTGTGACCGCAGTGTAGATAGGCCCATTGGCTTCTTAATTATAAATGCTATTTCATTAATTACAGTATTTATTATTAAAATTATCCTAATCTTAAATTTTTATGCGGTTGACCAGACGTTCTAGAGGGCCAATGCGGCTTCTCAATTATTAATTTTTTTTGGTCGACGGGGACAGTCAAAAAGGGCCATGCGGCGTCTTAAGTATGTATTTCTTATTGTATAATGAGTTGATTGGGACATTCTAGAGGGATCAATGCGGCTCCTTAATTATTATTTTTAATTATTAATTATTATTGGTTGACTGGACAGTCTTGATGGTAGGCATACTGCTTCTTACAAGTATATTCTTTTTATTATTTATAGGTGTTCACTGGGATATTCTAGAGGGCCAATGCTGCTTCTTAATATTAATTTTTATTGGATTGAACTGGGACTCTAAAAAGGACATGCGGACTTCTTGTATCATATTGGTTATTTATTATGTTGTTGACTGGGACACATTCTAGAGAGGTCAATGGCAGCCTCCCTAATTATTATTCTGGAAATAAATAAGTAAGAAGTGCATTAACTTCTCTAGAACCGGTCCCAGCTCACATAATAAATAAGAATAATACACGAAGCGTAATCGGTCCTTTTTAGACTGGCCCAGTCAACCAATAAAAACAATATATTAAGAGGCAATTGGCCCCTCCTAGAATGTCCAGTCAACCCATAATAAATAATAAACAAGAATAATACTTAAGAAGCCAGCATGAAGCCTATCTAGGCTGTCCAGGTCAACCAATTAATACTATATATAATGTTAATTAATTAAAAATAATAGGTAAGAAACCACATGACGCCTCTAGATGTTCAGGTCAACTAACATATAGATAATAATATATTTTTAAGAAGCCGCATGGTCTTTTAGGACTGTCCCAGTCAACCAATAAATTAATAATTAAGAAGCAGCATTGGCTCCTCTAGAATTCTCTAGATTCAACCTTTTTTTTTTTTTTTTTTCATTTTTTTAAATTAAATATCAAATAATAAATAAGAATATTACTTAAGAAAGCCGCATGGGCCTATCTAGACTGTCCCAGTTTCAACAATAATAATTAATAATTTAAAAGTAATATTTAAGAAGTCGCATTTGACCCTTCTAGAATGTCCCAGTCAACTCATAATAAATAAGAAGAATACTTGAGAAGCCGCATGGCTTTTGAGTCAACCAATAAAAATATATTACTTAAGAAGCTGCATGGCCCCTCTAGAATGTCCCAGTCAAATATAAATATCAAAGAAGCCGCATGGCCTATCGAGACTGTCCCAGTCACACCAATAATAATTAATAATTTAAAATAATATTTAAGGAAGCCGCATTGACCCCCTCTAGAATGTCCCCGTCAACTCATAATAAATAGAATAAAACTTGAGAAGCGCGTATGGTCCCTTTTGAGTCAACCACTAAAATTATAATTTAGAAGCTGCATTGGTCCCCTCTAGAATGTCCCAGTCAACCCATATAAATAAATAAATAATATAATAATTAAGAAGCCGTATGGCCTATCTAGACCAACTTTCACGCCTTCTTATCCTCAAAGCCAAAAATCTACCTCTTCGTTGCTTTACGTTGCGCCCTCTCAGCATATCCTTCTTTTTTAATAAGGGTGCTAAATTGTAGACAATTTTCAAATATTGGCCTAACATATCTATTATACGACATTATACAAAAACAATATATATAATTAGGTCTGCATCTGGCAGTAATTTTTAATTTTTTAACCCCAGGCCCGTAGCTCTGGGTTCACAATTCTTACAATGGAAACATGAAACAGCAGACACTTAAGAATGTTACAGGACTTACGGGTTACAATGCCAATAGTTTGTGAAAATTGAAAACAATATAATTAAAAACTTCATTAATATATATAGTTTTTATTTTTAATATTTTTATTTCTATGAAGTTAAATTACTTAAATATGCAAAAAATTAAAAAATAATAAAAAAATATAAAAAAATCAAAAAAGCAAAAAAATCATGATTTTTTAAACAATCATTGATTTCTTTATAAAAAATCAAGTGAAAAAATCAATGATTTTTTAATTTGATTTTTTCGTGGCCATCCTAATGGACCGGATTAGACGGATAATGTATATAGGTTTATCGAAAAATTTGTGAGGACGTGCATACAAATTTAGAATAGCTACATCTATATATTAGAGGAGAGAGAGAGAGAGAGAGATGAAGAGAGAGAGAGAGAGAGAGAGAGAGAGAGAGAGAGAGAGGAGAGAGAGAGAGGCTAACGAGGTTAATGGTCAATTGGTGGCCATTTGGGCAGTTAACTTTACCTTATGGGTAAAGAGAAGAAGAAAATTGAAATAAATTATTTCTATATCTCTCCCTTGGTGGTCATTTCGGCCATTTATTTTGCTCTAAAGGTAGAAAACCTGTTAGGCTTTCCTCTCTCTCTCTCTCTCTCTCTCTCTCTCTCTCCTCTCTCTCTCTTTTTTTTTTATAGTGTTTCGTGTTAACACTTATAGCACCTTCCTAACCTTCCTTTTGACAAACCTGGAATTGTATTAATAAAACGGAGACAAGACATTAAGCTTCCCTCTCCGTACAACAAAATATTTAATCATAAAATAATCTAAATTATTATTATTATTATTATTATTATTATTATTATTATTATTATTATTATTATTATTATTATTATTATTATTATTATTTTATTATTATTTAGTAATACGAGACTCTGGAGAGGTTGTTTCAATTTCACAGGTGCTATTTTGAGCCCTTCTAATAATAATATTCATAAGCCGCGTCAAAACAAACCAGGAAACTGCGTTAGCAAAAGTGGCAGCGCCGGTGAAACCTCCTAAGTGAGGTTTCAAAATATCATTTAATAAAATATCAGTCGAGGGATATATATATTATATATATATATATAGCTATTATATATATACTATATATTATATTATATATATATCTATATATATATATATATATTATATATATAATATTATATATATATATAGATATATATATATAATATATAGTATAATATATAATATATAAATATATATTTTATAATAGACTATATATATATAATATATATATATATATATATATATATATATATATATATATATATATATATATATATATATATATATATATATATATATATATATATATATATATATATATCAGAGGTATTTCTTTTTTATTCGTGCTGTGCTCGTGACCTTAGCCACGAAGAGCTAACAGTATAGAAACGAACGATCTCTTTACAAATTTCATAGTGTTACGATAAAATTTCTTATTTTTTTGCCAACATTATTCAAGTGATGGAAACATTACACAATAAATATAAAAAGATTATGTAAAATTGAAATAAAAAGTGTAAGAATCATCGCGATTAAATAACGCTATTTTTCAATCAATTAAAAAAAGGTGACTCTTCGTGTCGAATGGAACAATAGCGGAGATTGGTGTGTGTGTGAATTTAGAGTATAAAATTGTCTATATTGTTGCCTTTGGCATCTCTTAGTTACATTTTGATGTTGCCACAGGCAAGAGACATTGCCATTCTCTTTATGTATAAATAAATTTCTTGACCCTCCATATATTAAAAATATTTAGTATATATTAAAAAAAATATATATTATATATATATATATATATATATATATATAATATATATAATATAAATTTCTATCGATTATATAATATATATATTATATAGAGAGAGCAAGGAGAGAGAGAGAGAGAGAGTAGCCAGAGTAGTAAAACGTGTTACTGGAGTCGCCGGGGGCGGCCGCGGGGCGACCAATATAATAATATTATATATATATATATATATAATATAATTTATGTATAATATATATATTATATATAAATATCCCTATATATATATATAAAATATATATATACTATATATATAATATGATATATATATATATTATATAATAAAGAAAAAGAGATAATAGTCTGCATTTAAAAGTTATTTTTTTTTGAAACATGACATTCGTATGGATATATGTAACTACACACACGCAATCATGGGTTGTGGGGTACTTCAAAGAGAACTTTCAGTAATAAAAGTGAGGAAATTTTTTTTTTTTAAATAGTTCAAGCAATGGAACAGAAAATAAAAAAAAAAAAAAGAAAAAAAAAAAAAAAAAAAAAAAAAAAAAAAAAAGAAAAAAGGAAAAAAAGAAGAAAAAAAAAGAAAAAAAGAAAGAAAAAAAAGAAATTAAAGAGAATGAAAACATGAAAAAAGAAGAAAGAAAAAAGGAAAAAAAAAAAAAAAGGAAAAAAAGAAAAAAGAAAAAAGGAAAAAAGAAAAAAAAAAAAAAAAAAAAAAAAAAAAAAAAAGAAAAAAAAAGAAAGAAAAGAAAAAGAAAAAAGAAAGAAAAAAAGAAAGAAAAAAAGAAAGAAAAAAGAAAAGAGAAAAAAAGGAAGAAAAAAAAAGGAGAAAAAAGAAAAAAGAAAAGAAAAAAAGAAGAAAAAGAAAATTGAAAAAAACAGAACGAAAGAAGGAAGGTAAGAAAAAGAAAAAAAAATTTGAAAGAAAATCGAAACAAAGAAAAGGAGAAGAAATAAAAAAAAAGGAAAGAGAAAAAGAAAATAGGAAAAGGAAGATAAAAAAAAAAAAAAAAAAAGAAAAAAAGAAAAAGACAAAACAAAGAAAGAAAGAAATCAAAATAAAGAAAATAGAAAATGAAGGAAAAAACAAATAAAGAAAAAATCAAAGGAAAACGAAAAAGAAAAAAGAAAAAAATAAAGAAGAAAGAGGAACAAGAAGAAGAAAAAAAAGAAGAATAACAAAAACGAAAGAAGAGAATAAAGCAGTAGAAAAAGTAGTAGTAGTAGTAGTAGTAGTAGTAGTAGTAGTAGTAGTAGTAGTAGTAGTAGTAGTATAATTAAAAAAAAAGAAAGGAAAAGAAAAAAGAAAAAGAAAAGGAAAAAGAGGCAAAAAAAAGAAAAAAAGTATGATGGAAAAGGAAAAAGGAAATAAAATAGATGAAAAAAAAAAAAAAAATGAAAAGAAAAAAAAAATAAAAAGAAATAAAAGCAAAAAAAGAAAAAGAAAAAAAAGAAAAAGAAAAAGAAATAAGAGAAATCAAATAACAAATAAATCGTTTTATCACATTCTCAAGCAAATAAAACAGTTTTACTGATTTTTAATTTGATGTAAATGTAATCACACACACACACACACACACACACACACACACACACACACACCACACACCTATCACACACACATTAAAAACCTCACAAACACCCAACACACACATTCACACACACACACACATACACACACACACAAACCCTCAAACACACGTACCCACAAACATACATGTTAGCCTTGGGAAGTGACGTCTTAACGATTAATTGACAGTGAGAG
>JABUQX010059828.1:12500-15000 GCA_015478945.1 Trachelipus rathkii | reverse complement strand
CGAGAAATTTCACTGACCACGTTCTGTAATTATGCTAATATATATATTATATATATATATATATATATATATATAATATAATATATATTATTATATATAATATAAAATTATATATATATATATAATATATATATATATATATATATTATATATATATATATATATATATTTATACATACTTACTTCATAATACTGTAATTTATTTTCTTGTGACTGTGAAGCTTTATTATTATTATAAAGTGTTCTTTCCAATTTTTCTTCTTTTTATTCAACGAGAAAAATCTTGTTAATATTAATTAATAACGAGTTAGTAAATACGTTAGTAAGGAAATAAACAATAAGGCAAAAAATTCTTATAAAAAAAAATGTTCGAATCCATGCAATCGATATGTAGATGGAAGTGGATGAGATAACAGAATCATCCAATTATAATAATAATAATTAATAATAATAATAATAATAATAATAATAATAATAATAATAATAATAATAATAATAATAATAATAATAATAATAATAATAATAATAATAATAATAATAATAATAATAATAATAATAATTTTTTATAAGAAATATGTAGATAACATTTTCGTTATCTTCAGAGGAAATAACCATGCCCACCAATTTCTACAGTTCATTTAACTCTTTCCTCAACAACATCAAATTCAATATGGAGGCTGAGGTCGATGTATCACTGCCACTCGTTGACCTGTCCGTGAAGAGAAGTGGAGGTTCATTCTCAATCTATGTTTTTCAGGTCAGGGAATTAATTTTTTCAGTTTTACCTCTTATAATTTTAAATTAAATTTAAATTGATGCAAAACTTTAATTAATCGAGTATATAAAACTTGCTCAAATTGGTCACTCTTTCATAGAGAGAGAGAGAGAGAGAGAGAGAGAGAGAGAGAGAGAGAGAGAGAGGGGGGGGGGGGGGGTGGGGGGGGGGGGGGGGGGGGGGGGGGGGGGGGGAACAAGATCCACCCATCTCGTGCCGTACCTGCAGGACCACGGAATCACACATCGTAGAGTCTACTACGGGCTAACAGACGAACCCTGTAATCCCCACTCTCGCCACTATATCCTCATCAGCCAACGAGAGAGAGAGAGAAGAAAGAAGAGAGAGAGAGAGAGAGAGAGAGAAAGAAAGAGAGAGAGAGAGAGAGAGGAGAGAGAGAGAGAGAGAGAGAGAGAGAGAAGAGAGAGAGAGAGGAGAGAAGAGAGAGAGAGAGAAGAGAGAGAGAGGAGAGAGAGAGAAGAGAGAGAGAAACCTTGCTTTGCATTTCTTTTTAATATTAGTTAATATTCTTCTATAAAGTATTCGTACTCGACAAAGCTCTCAGCCATAATTTTTTAAAACAAATGTATTCGCTCCTAACATATTTCTTAAAGATGATTAAACAATTTTTAAATATATTTTTATTCGCAAGTGTGAATCCTCCCCTCCAACAGTACCTAAACTCCTAATGGTATTTGTCCCTTTCGCCATTAAATATGGGTGATAATTACATCAATTTTTTTAAGAAGAAACGAATTAAAATACTTATCAAAACATTATACTTTCATTAATTTCCTAATCTGATGTTTAAAAATACCAAAAAAACATATTGTCTCATTCTTTCAGGTTTTAAAACCGAAAACTCCCAATGCGATGTGGCTGGAGTTGTATATTTTTATTCTTGTTCTAAGTGTCCTTTAGAACACACGTGAGCTCCCAACTGAGCATATGACTAAAGCCGCGTCGATTGTCATAAAGTTGAAGCACAGAACAGGCAATAGAGTGACCACCAAGAATTTTTTACATCTGATTAGAAAAATCACTCTGTTAATTAAAGTGTAAAAAATAATTTGCAAGTGTGCGAAATTTTAAATATTTGGGGTGCCGAGCTAATTAGGTAACAATTATTTTTATATTATTATATTATTATTATTATTATTATATTATTATTATTATTATTATTTATTATTATTATTCATATTAATATCTATTATAGCTGATAATTCCGATTTATATATTATACATTGGTTATTTTATTAGTATTTATTTTAATGTCAAGATTTATATGAATATTTTAATGTAATTAGTATTTGTATTGATATTAATTGTCTTATGTTGTTACCTTTTAGACTTGAAAATGGGAAGCTTTTCGGAAACGTCGGGCATAATAATAAATAATATATATATATAATATATATATATTATATATTATATATAATATATATATATATTATATATATATATATATTATATAATATATATAATATATATATATTAGTACTATATATAAATAATGATATAAGATATATATATTATAATTATATATATATATAATATATATTATTATTATATATATTATTATAAATATATATATATATATATATACTATATATATATAATATATATATAGATATCCCTTTAAAAGGATGTTACATAAAAATACAAATTTCGAAATATCGCTGAACTCTAATCGTCTAGCCATGCATGTGACGTGTTAACTAAAAC
>JABUQX010059827.1:17500-31250 GCA_015478945.1 Trachelipus rathkii | reverse complement strand
ATTTTATATATATATATATATATATATATATATATTATATATATCTAATTATATATATATTATATATTATATATATATATAGTTATATAACTATATTATATATATATATATATATTTATATATATATATAAATATATATATATAATATATATTAGTTAATTGAAGAAAATGTATTTTTATAAGGTGAGGAAGTGCAATATCTTCAATGTTGTTAGTCTTTCATATTTTTGTTTTTCAACGAAAAATTGATATTTCTTGAGAAGGTGTGTAATTTCACAAGAGATACCAATCTTACGTACTTACTAAATATCTGGTATATATTTATCTTCATAAATTAATTGATAAATGTATACATCATTGTAATTATTGTTTTAAAGGTTATGATTGGTTAATAAAGCGTAGGCTAAGCTACTGAGAGTTATATAAATAGTAAAATTATGAATATTTGTTATCTTTTTGCTTTTGTTGTTGCCCATCTGAGGTGTATATTTTAGTTGGTAGCCGTTGACGCCTTATATCCGATCAATTTTATTTTTGTTAGTGTCTGTAAATTTCGTGTCCAAGTAGTGATTATTTTATTATTTTTTTATTACAAAGTAAATGTATTATATGTTTAAAATATAATATTGTGATAATTGTCAATGTGGAAAGTTTTGCTAATTATTTTGTAGTAAAGATAAAGGTATTTTAAGAAGTGTTTTCAAATTAATTTGTGTTTATATTTGTGAATATTTTATGCATCAAAGTGTCGTCTGCAAACTATAATTTTGCAAGGTGCATTATATCCGATTGTTGCTAGGTATAACTGGCAGGTAAGCTCTTGTATTACTGACATTTGTTTTGAAGTGTTGCAAATATTATTTTGTGTTAATAAATATAAAACGTTTAACAGTTTGATATTTATTTATTTAATATATGGTTAAATTGTCAAAGTCAAGTTTTCTTGTTTAATTAAAAGATTTGTTTAATTCACTAATAGGCAACTCTTTGCACTGTCGTGACAGCTGTGTTTATATGTCAGCTGATCTTGTAGTAAATTTTGTGTACACTTATAAATCGACATACTTATGTAAATGCTAGAATCATTTAATTTTCAAGTAGAGATTTTGTATTTCTTATTTAAACGACCAGTCTATATGTTTTTATTAATATAGTTTACATATTTATGTCCATTATTGCGCATAAATATCTATGTATATTTTGATAGATATATATTTATGTGCGAGGATCTATATAAATTTAAAGATAAAGTATTTTGTATTTTTTTTGTTGTTTAATAGCATAAAATATATCATTGGCATAGTACTGTGATTCTATATATTCTATGCGCATGTATGTAGATATCTAAGGACATCTAGCTACATGTTCGTGAATTTATAAAATCGAGTTTTGTAATAATAATTTCAATTTCAATTTTTTTTTTTTATTTAAATATAATGGTTATTTAAGTGTTGTGTCTCGAATTATTCTATCGCATGCTATTAGATACCAAGGACATCTAACACATGTATCATGAATTTATAAAACCTAGTCTTGTAAGTACAGCACGCTTATTATTTATTTTTTTTATTAAAATATTTTCTTAAAATACAACCAATTGTTTCCTTGAGTGTTTCCAAACGTGTTTGATTTTCTTATTTATTTGAATTTTAAGTAGTAAATATTTTTAAGTCTTAAAGACATTGGTTTTTCATGATCAAAACATTGATCATTAAACAGGTGAGTTCATGATTAGAAATAAATTGACTGAACGGGTAGTAGGATGAGGCACACCCACTCAGGTCCAAACCGTTGTTGACACGCCGATGATCAGCATGCGCCAATCATCGTGCGGTAAGTTTACGAATTGCACATAATATTGCACAGGCCGATAGCTCATTTCAACAGGAGGCCTGGATACGTGTTACAATTACAGGTTTGAGAAGCTAAAAACGGTTGTTAGTTATTGGATGGTCACGGGGCGCCTGGCCAAAGGGATTTGTTTATCAGTTTGAGGAGTAAGTTTGGGACAATAGAAATTTATTATCTTCAACCAATCGCATTTACATTATTAAATGGGTATTCCTGTCCGGGAATTTTATTTTATAACCCTTTAAGTCAGTATTATTATCAATGAACAGCTTGTAGTGAATTCATTTTGCTATTTGTTGAATATTTGAGCGCAGGGTCATTCGTTTGTAATTTTGCTAAGACCTGTGCTAGAGTTATTGTGTAAGGCATTCTTACCAAACAATAGTTAAGATATATGTTTTGATATTGTGTTTTTTTTTTAAACTGTCAATTACCAGTCATTCGTACGAATTTGTTTTATTGAAGATTGAACATATATCATTTTTTGTTTATATATTGTGGAAATAGCAATTTTGTTATTACAACAATATTAGTTGTTTGGAAAAACAGAGAAACACTGGAATAATTTTAGTAATATATATATTTTATGCTTTTATAAATATATATTATAATACCTTATATTAAAAAAAAAATATATATATAATTTGTTATTATCGGTTAAGAATAGGGCGTAAAAATTTTTCAAAGTGAGCGGAACAAAGTAGTTGGTTTTCGAAAATTCTCGATTTCCACTTAGTTTGTGTTCTCGAGAGAAAACACTGCTTTCCCGCAAGATTTTGCAAAATTTTACGATAGTTTATGTAAACTAGTATATATATATATATATATATATCAATATATATATATATACTAATATATTAAATATATATATACATTTGTATTTTTGCGATTTGTAATTGGTTTTCATGCGTCTATCAGTGTGAGCCAAATTTCAAAATTTTGGTAGAAAACGTGATTCGTGATTCGTGTGTCAAAAAGTGACTTTGTTTACGAACAGTATTTTATAATTTGTTTAGGATACAACAATTATAAAAATGGCGTCTTTTAATGCCGAGTTTATTGAAATGTGCAAATCCGCTGGTTTTTCTGCTAAGGAACTCGCTGCCGCACTAAAAGATAAGGTAGCTGCTGATTTGGAGGAAAAGAAATTTGCTGCTGATTTGGAGAAAGAAAAGTTAGCTTTAGAAGAGAAAAAGTTAGCGCTTAAGCTTGAAGACGAAAGGGAGAAAGCTAAGCTTGAAAATGAAAGGGAGAAAGCTAAGCTTGAAGATGAAAGGGAGAAAGCTAAGCTTGAGTTTGAAGCGGGGGTAGAGAAAGCTAAGATCGAAGCTGAAGCTCAAAGAGTTAAGTTGGAGGGAGAAGAAAGAATGTTACAGATGAAGCTGGATGCTGAAGATAAACAGCGTCAGCATGAAGCAGCAATAGCATCACAGAGCACACAAAGCAGTCACAACAGTTCCTACGCCAGCAAATACCCAAAGTTGAAGCTTCCATTCTTCGATGAGCGGAAAAATGACATCGAAGAATACCTATTAATGTTTGAAAAACAGGCAGAAGCGAACGACATCCCTATGGAAAAGCGAGCGTTTGTTTTAGGGTGTTTTCTTACAAGTAAAGCGGTCAGTGTATTCAACAATATGACTGTTGAAGAGTTGAAGAACTATGAAAGTTTAAAGAGAGCATTATTGGAAAGATACGGGCTTACTGAAAGTGGGTACTGTGCCAAGTACAAGACCATGAGTCCGACAGAAGATGACAACCCAAGGGTGTATCTACAGAAAATAATCGAAGCTCTTAAGAAATGGATATCCGCAGCAAACGTAACAATGACACCAGATGACCTTATTGAGTTTTTCTCAGTCGATAAGTACCTAAATACTGTTCCAAAAGAACTCGCAACTTTTTTGACCTACTAAAAAGAAAATACCAGAAAAGAACTGAAAACATACAGTTTATAAAGATAAAGGAATTTAGAGATATCAAACAAATGAAGACTGAAAGTATAAAGGATTATATATTTAGACAAAGGTCACAATAACAACAATAATTTTAGATCGAAAGGCGGGGGTTACTCGACGAATAGTAACCATAAAAACGGCAACCAACATACATCTAGAGCAACCAACAATGAAAGCAGGATCGGAAGTGGGAGTGGCGACAGACAGGGTCATCGTCGCAGTAGCAGTGAGCCAAGGGAGGTCATCACGTGCTTTAAGTGTCAGAGGAGAGGGCATCTCGCGAGAGATTGTAGAGTCCCTCCTTATTTCAACACCAGTGGTAGAGGACAAAGCAATTCAGGAAAACAGAAGGAAGAAACAAAGAGCACGGGAGCATCCGGAGTGTTTGATAGCGGCAAGAAAGTCCTGAGTAGTTCGGGTGAAGAGCCGTGTCTCCTGAATGAAGTAGTGAAGGTGGAATAGACGAAATGTCACACCCTACCGTGACTTTTTATGGATGGTGATGCTACCAAGTCAAAACCCTCGAGATACGGTTTAGTATGGTGTGGTACCGGGTATAAGTGTCTCTAAGAGTGTATGTGGGAGATAACAATGAAGATTAGATTGCTGGGACGGTACCGGTGATTGAAGCTCCTCTCGCAAACATCGATGTGGATACCCCTTATTACTGCGTAGAACAACAGCAGCCAGTCTGCCCAAAGTTTGTATTGATTGCAGATCATTGGGAACACGTCCAAAGCGCATGCCCCTGACCAGCTAACCTCGCAATGGGAGCGACCGCGTGTCGAGGGCCCTCGTAAAGTAGAGGTCAAGCATAAACTGTAGGTAGTATGGCTGTCCCCATCGCTGAGCACGCTGAAGAAGATTCACAAGAAGAATCTGAGCAGACAAATCATAATTTTGGAATGGCGAGTATGGAGGTGGAAGTATTTTACAGAGGGAAACCGTCAGTGCCACAATCCTTAGACGTCAGTAATAAAGATGTCGAGTCAACCGCGGAGCCGTCACTGAATGTGATGAGAGGGTCCCAGCGTTCGTTTAAAGATGAAAGCGTTACAGGAAAAGAAGATAACGTCCCTACACAGCCACTAAGAGATGTTGAAGATGACACAGGAATAACAGATGTCCAAGTGACATCAGTTGAAGAAAGTACACAGTGGTCTGATGAAACAGATCGTACTTACGAAGATGGTGAGATATTGAGAGGTGACGCAGTCGTTCATATCCAAAGATCTGAAGAGGAGAATGTTGTAGCTATGGGGGAAGGAGAAATAGCCCATGGTGATGAAGTACAAGAACTTGTTAACGATCGGGAGACTTTCAAAAGTAAACAGAAAGATGATGTCACTCTACAGAGGATATGGAGGTCAGTGGAAAAAGGGGAAAACAAGTATTTAGTGAAGAATGGTGTATTGTTTAAAAGAGTCATGGAAAACCAACAGGAGAGGTTTACTTTGGTGGTACCGAAAGAGTACAGAAGCAGAGTTATGAAGATGGCACACGACGAAGTCTTCGGTGGTCATCAAGGGGTAAAGAAGACGATGGGTAAAATTACCCAACAGTTCTTTTGGCCGAACATATATTTGGATGTAACTAAGCACTGTTACTCGTGTGATATATGCCAAAGAACGTGCCCGAAAGGCTCAGTGAAGAAGATACCTCTATGTCCCATGCCCATCATTGAAGAGCCATTTCAAAGAGTGATAATCGACCTGATCGGGCCAATCTCACCACCATCTTCAGAAGGACATCAATATGTCTTAACGCTGGTGGATGCCGCCACGCGCTATCCTGAAGCTGTACCTCTGAAGAGCATAACTGCCCAGAAGGTGACAGAAAGTTTGGTATCAATTTTCATGAGGTTGGGAGTGCCTAAAGAGATACTCAGCGATAATGGTAGAAAGTTCACATCTGATCTAATGAGGGATCGTGAAAAGAAAGGCTTGAATATTAAACAGAAGGTTTTCCAGCATACTACCAATCCAATGAGTCAAGCTCACTGAAAAATTTCAATGGTACTCTGAAAAAGAATGCTCAGAAGGATGTGTAGTGAGCAAGTAAGAAAGTGGCATAAATTCATAGAACCACTTTTATTTGCATATAGGGAGGCTCCACAGGATTCTACAGGATTCTCCCCATTCGAGCTCCTGTATGGAAGAACTGTGCGAGGTCCGATGCAAATTTTGCATGAAATTTGGGCAGGAGATATCAATCCTGAAGAGGCAAGGTCAACGTACCGATATGTCTTTGACTTGCAAGAAAGGCTAAACGAAACTCTGAAGTTGGCCAGAGAGAATTTAGCTAAGGCCCAAATTTCGCAGAAAAAGTATTATGACAAGGGCGCGAAGACCAGAAAACTTAAAGTAGGAGATCTAGCTCTCGTTTTACTACCGACTTCAAGCAATAAGATGCTAATGAGATGGGGCGGGCCATACACAGTGGTGGAGGTGTATGGTAAAGACAATTACAAGATCCAAGTTGGTGATGTGATAAAGACTTATCACATCAATCTGTTAAAGAAGTATATTGTGAGAGAGGAGGACGAGGAAGAGGAGGACGAGGAAGAGGAAGAAGAGGTGAGTCAACATCCGGTGAATGTAGGCGCTTCGGCAGTGATCCTTGATACTGAGAATGAGGAGAACATCACGTTAGTGGAAATGGACCCCACCATGGTACGAAAGGAGAGGCTGTCCGATACCAAGATTAGTGAGGACATAACAGATGACATGAGGAAAGAACTATTGGAGATCTTAGAGAAGCATGAGGCAATCTTTACAGATGTGCCTGGCACCGCAAAGAACTATTACCATACAATAGATCTTATTGATGATACCCCCATCAGGCTGAAGCCGTACAAGTTACCATTTACGACAAGGACGGAACTAAAGAAGGAAACAGATAAGATGATAAGAATGGGCATCATTGTTCCCTCCACGTCGCCTTATTCAGCGCCAGTCGTCGTTGTCCAGAAAAAGGACGGAAGTAAAAGGGTGTGTTCAGATTACAGGGCCTTAAACAGGGTTACGGTCTTCGATCCTGAGCCCATGACTACGACTCAGACTTTATTTACTAAATTCGCCAAGGACAAGTTTTATACAAAGCTGGACTTAGCCAAAGGCTATTGGCAGATAAAAATAAAGCCTGAGGATTGCTACAAAACCGGTTTTTCAACCGAAGATGGGCATTTCCATTATCTCAAGCTGCCATTCGGTATGGTGAATGCTGGAGCAACGTTGGTAAGGTCCATGCGCAGGATTCTAGATGGAATCAATGATGTCGACTTTTATATTGACGATATCATTGTCCATTCTCCAGACCTGGCGCGAGCATACGATCACGATTGAGACAGTACTTCAAAAACTTCAAGAGGAGGGATTCACCATCCGGCCGACGAAGTGCGAATTCGCCTCGTCGAGCGTTGAATTTTTAGGTCATTTTATTGGCAATGGCACTAAAGGATTACATGAGGACAATGTAATCAAAATTAAGAAGACAGAGCCACCCAAGAACAAAAAGCAAGTAAGGTCTTTCTTAGGGCTCACTGGTTACTACCAGGACTTTGTCAAGAATTACGCACAGATTGCAGCGCCATTGACCGATTTAACAAAGAAAGGAGAGCCAACAAAGTAAGTGGGAACACAGACATCAGCAGGCATTGAGCAAGTTAAAAAGAAAGCTTTTTGAGCTCGAAAGCCACATCCTGAAGAGCCAGAATTGGAAAAAACAGTTCACACGCAAGTGGAAATGCGTCCGGACACTTCATTAGATTACGTCCTCTTGACAAAGAAGAAGGAGGAATCCTTCACCCGATGCGCTTATGGAAGTTAAAAAGTGTCTGAAAACACAGCAGAGATATTCAACTTTAGAGAAGGAGGCACTAGCGATCATTATGGGTATTAGAAAATTCGAGCCTTACCTCTACGGGAAAGAATTCATCTTACAGTCCGACCATAGACCGCTAACGGCTATGAATAAGAAGAGGTACGAAAATAATAGAATTATGAGATGGTCCTTATACCTGCAGAGGTTCAGATTTATATTAAATCATATAAGTGGAAGAGATAATGTCATAGCCGATTATCTCAGCAGGTCATATGCCGAAGACACAATGGGTTCATCGTCAGAAGTCTCTGCTGAGGAAGGAGCACTTTGTAAATGAAACCCATGTTTTAAATATCATGTACATAAAAGCAAAATGTACCAATTTGCTTCATAATGGGGGGCCAAAGATGTAATGCAGTGGTACATGAAATGTATAACATGACTTTCATTTATGTATTTTAAGGTAAAGGCTAAAGTATGCATTGCAATGCTTATTTGTTTTGATGTATATATGTTAATGTACGCTGCAAAGCTCCGTTGAAAATAGTGTAAATAATGTTTGTATTTTAAGTGTAAATAATAGCCAATGAAAACTCGTTTTTTAAAGCTTAATTTTGGAATCTGAATTATCATTGGCCATTATTGACAAAAGCTTTATTAATGTTGATTTAATTATTATTATTATTATTATTATTATTATTATTAATATTTTTAAAGCATTTGAAAGGATACTAGTCTTACATAATATTATGATTTTATATATATATATATATGTAAATAAATTATATAATATATATATATATATATATATATATATATATATATATATATGTGTCTATATATATATATATATATATATATATTTATATATATATATATATATATATATATATATATATATATTTAGTTAAGCGAATAAAATGTATTGTATAAGGTGAGGAAGTGCAATATCTTCAATGTTGTTAGTCTTTCATATTTTTGTTTTTCAACGAAAATTGATATTTCTTGAGCAGGTGTGTAATTTTACAAGAAATACCAATCTTACGTATTTACTAAATATCTGGTATATATTTATCTTCATAAATTAATTGATAAATGTATACATCATTGTAATTATTGTTTTAAAGGTTATGATTGGTTAATAAAGCGTAGGCTAAGCTACTGAGAGTTATATAAATAGTAAAATTATGAATATTTGTTATCTTTTTGCTTTTGTTGTTGCCCATCTGAGGTGTATATTTTAGTTGGTAGCCGTTGACGCCTTATATCCGATCAATTTTATTTTTGTTAGTGTCTGTAAATTTCGTGTCCAAGTAGTGATTGTTTTATTATTTTTTTATTACAAAGTAAATGTATTATATGTTTAAAATATAATATTGTGATAATTTCAATGTGGAAAGTTTTGCTAATTATTTTGTAGTAAAGATAAAGGTATTTTAAGAAGTGTTTTCAAATTAATTTGTGTTTATATTTTGTGAATATTTTATGCATCAAAGTGTCGTCTGCAAACTATAATTTTGCAAGGTGCATTATATCCGATTGTTGCTAGGTATAACTGGCAGGTAAGCTCTTGTATTACTGACATTTATTTTGAAGTGTTGCAAATATTATTTTGTGCTAATAAATGTAAAACGTTTAACAGTTTGATATTTATTTATTTTTAATATATGGTTAAATTGTCAAAGTCACAGTTTTCTTGTTTAATTAAAAGATTTGTTTAATTCACTAATAGGCAACTCTTTGCACTGTCGTGACAGCTGTGTTTATATGTCAGCTGATCTTGTAGTAAATTTTGTGTACACTTATAAATCGACATACTTATGTAAATGCTAGAATCATTACAATAAATGAACAATTTTGTCATTTCTTATTTAAAAAACCAGTCTATATGTTTTTATTAAAATAGTTTACTATATTTATGTCCATTCTTGCGCATAAATATCTATGTATATTTTATAGATACATATTATGTTCAAGCATCTACATAAAATTTAAGATAAAAGTTTAAGTATATTTTTGTATTTCTTTAATGCATTAACAGTATAAAAATATATTCATTGGCATAGTCCACCTGTTGATTCATATATTCTATGCGCACTGTATGTAGATAATCTAAGGACATCTAGCCTACAGGTTCGTGAATTTATAAAATCGAGTTTTGTAAGAATAGTACAATTTCATATTTTTTTTTTTTTTATTTAAAATATAATTGGTATTTAGTGTTGTGGTCTATATATTCTCTTTGCGCAAGTGTTATGTAGATATCAAGACATCTAACTACATTGTTCATGAATTATTAAAAACCTAGTCTTGTAAGAACAGCACGCTTTTATTTATTTTTTTTTTATTAAAATATTTTCTAAAATTATTCCCGTAGTTTCCTTGAGTGTTTCCAAACGTGTTTGATTTTCTCATTTATTTGAATTTTTAAGTAGTAAATATTTTTAAGTCTTAAAGACATTGGTTTCATGATCAGAACATTGATCATTAAACAGGTGAGTTCATTGATAAGAAATAATATTGACTGAACGGTTTTCATATAAGGTAAACGAACTCAGTCAAACCGTTGTTCCACTTGAAGGGTCTTCAGGGAGATAAGTTGGTGAGTTTTAAGTTTAGAATTGCACTATAATATTGCACAGGCCGATAGCTCATTCAACAGGAGGCCTGGATACTGTTACAATACAGGTTTGAGAATCTAAAAGGTGTTAGTTGATTGGATTGTCACGGGGGCCTGGCCAAAGGATTTGTTTATCAGTTTGAAGAGTAAGTTTTGACATAGAATTTATTATCTTTCAACCAATCGCATTACACTGCCCATTAGCAATTATAATTAAGAACTAGTGATGGGACGATTAAGAATTTTTGACGATGACGATTATAGTAAATTTTGACGATGACGATTAATTAAAAAAGTGTATTTTAAATATTATATATATATATATATATATATATATATATATAATATATATATATTTACACAGGTTCTATATATATTACAGATATAGATATACATATATATATATATATATATATAATATATAATATATATATAAATTATATATAAAATTAATATATATAAAGTATATATATATATAACTAATATATAATAATATATATATACATTATATATATATATATATTATATATATATAGATATATTATATATATATATATATATATATATATATATATATATATACTATATATATATATATAAATATATATAATAATAATATTATATATATATATATATATAACTATATATATATATATAATATATAAAATATATAATATATATAATATATAGATATTATATATATATTGATATATGATATAGATATATGATTAAAACTCTGAGGTAGGGCATTGCTAGGGTGAGAAGAAATTAAGTAAAAATGAGGAATGAACGTATTAGAGTAGTGTGTGGGGGAAGAAAGGGTAAATGAGAGAAAAATGAAAGTATGTGAAATGGTTTGTCACGTGGAAAGGATGAATGATGATCGGTTGGTTAAGCGGAGGTATAGGGAAGTGTGTTGGAACCGTACAGGCTGAGGAGACCGAATAGAGGAAAAGTGGATAGTCCGGTGAACGAATGTCTGAAGGAGAGAAATGTGAGTTTGGCAGAGCGAGAATAAAGGTGCATGATAGGAATGAATGGCGGGGTTTTGTCTGGCGGGGTTTTGTATATGGGCATGGTTGTGGCCCACCTGGCCAAGGGATGAATACCCTTACATTGACGATTTACATAGTGAGGTCCGTCGCGTCCCATGAAGCTTTAGGGTTGATTTTCTGTCTGGGACGAGCTCTCACTAATTAATGTTACAGAGGGGGCGGTAAGGGCTGGGCTTTACTTTTTCGACATTTGTCATACTCTCCTACTGCTTTTCTATTCCGATGCTTGTAGCGCTCCTTACTCCCAATCTTGGGAAAATAAGGTAGGTAAGAAAGAAAGAAAGAATATATATATAGTATTATTATATAATATAATATATAATATATATAGGATAATATATATATATATATATATATAATATGATACAATATATTAATATAATATTAATATATATACTATATATATAATATATATATATAATATACTATATATATATATATATATATATAATATTACTATATATATATATATATATATATATATATATATATGTTAGTAAGTTAGTTATTTTACCACGACAATCGGGGGAAAGGTTACTATTTTATGTTTTTCCCGACCAGTGGGCCCATACAAAGTGGAAAGGTGCACAGTTATCAGGGTGATAGTAACCCCAGCCTCAGTCTGGACCAAGTCAAGATATTCCAGCCATCAGTGGGCATGGCTAGGCTCTAGACTCACAGACCTACTGTGCGTGAGGCGAATAGGAATGTAGGTGTCTGTATGTGTATTAAAGGTTGTACCGTTGTATGTGTTGGCTATGGATGAGTGAGGTGAGGGTATTGAGATTAGTGTATTAATACACTATGCCGTAAACTGTAATGAATTACAGAAAATCTCCTACAAACGGCATTTTTTCGTGTCCGTCCTGGTGACTAGTCGAAAGTACAAATCCCGTTTGACGAGGTTAGTACAACATAAACCCTGATAAGTGGGGTTATAGTTAATTATAATGGGTAATTAAAACGGCATTTCTTATCTGTTTCAGGGAATAGAGGAAATGTTAAATGTTAAATTTATATGCTATGTCTATTGAATCTAATTTGTTGTTGTAAATAATAATAATAAGAAAACATTATAAATAAGGTTGCTAAGAAAAAAAGAAATATTCAGTTCAATCATTCTAGTAGATGTTTGATGCGTAGTAAATTGAAGTGAAGGGATCCTGAATATTGATGAAAGTTTATTGGCTCTTAAGTGTGAATTCCTATCGGTGTGTGTGTGTGTTGTACAATAAATAATAATAAAAAAAAATAACCCACAACATATAACCATTAACAGAATTGCTCATCCCTTTGTTGTTGTCTCTCTCTCACATAAAACTTGATTTCAGCAATATTAGAATCTCGTTGTCAACTTTTTTATTTTTCAAGGGTAATTTATAGGTTTATTTATTATTAATTAAAAAAAGATTTAAGATGTCAATTATAAGGCGAATAATCTGAAAGTATAGCTAATCAGTGTAGGGAAACCAGGAATAAAGCTAATAAGATCTAGGTGTAATAAATTACAATGTCATTACAAGAGCAACGAAGTTATAAGTAAACTGTATGATAGCTATGTTAGGGCCAGTATTAGAGAATTGCGCACAAATTGGTCCTCTTATTTAAGAAAAGACAATTATGATGCGAGCGAGGCCCAAAGTAGAAACAACAAGATGATTTCTGGGTTTAGGGTAAGGGCTATGAGGAGAGAATGGAACTAGTTAGGAATGTTTCCTGTAGAAAGCGATATCTTAGAGAGGACATGCAACAAGTCAAACAAAATATTTCATATATTGAGAACACTGCAGATCAATAAATTCTTATAGCGTACCACGGACGGAGACCAGGGGGACACAGTAAAAAATATGAAGTCTTGTGATCTGGCATGTAAAAAAACATTCATCAGTATAGGTTGTTAATTTTGAAATGGTTTGCCCAGGAGGTTTGAGTTTGACTCAGTTGGAAATTAAAAAGGACTAAGTAATGTTTAAGGCATGTTTTGGTGTCATTAGTATATTTTGACTAAAGCCCAAATTGCGGGGTTTTTAGTTAATTATTAAGGTAAAAAGCATGCATGTTGTAACCACCGGTATGACAATAAACTTATCAAGATTTGTAGTGCGGTTAGCATTGTAACTTAAGCTAAGTTTTGACTTTTGGTAATAAACTGGCGTATTATGGTATATTGCCAGTTGTTTAGAATATTGACAAGGTTTTAGGGTTGCGAGTTTGTTAGCGGTGTATGTGCAATGAACATGTTTATAAATATTTTAGTTGACTGGGGGAGACTCGATAGGCCGCATATGGCTTCTGGCTGTCTCGTTATTCGTGTTGCTAGCGGAGGGGATACTACTAAACGCTGTGAAGAATAAATAGTGGACTTTAGAATTGGTCAAAATATGATGGTGCAAAAATCAATGAAAAAAAAATGTTTAAGAGGGTTTAAGCTGTTGAAAATATTC
>JABUQX010059827.1:0-12500 GCA_015478945.1 Trachelipus rathkii | reverse complement strand
CTCCTTTGGGTTTCCTTCCTTCTCTTTGCTTACTTATGTCTAGCTTTCTTTCAATTCAACATCATCCCTTTTGTTGATGGCGCGACTTCTTCTTCCTTTTCTGTAATAGTGGTGTTCCTCAGTCTTCTTCTTATTCTACTTATTCTACTTTTTTAATGATCTTCTCACATGCACTTCTAACTCTATCATATATGCGATGATCGACTTATTTCTGCACTATTTTCAATTCTGTCTTTTTTTACTTCTAGATTGCTCTCGTTTTAATATTTCCGATTTATTTCTATAATGGATAGAATTTCGGGTGGGGTCGTCTGAACTTGGGAAATTCAATTCTTAAAAACTCAAATTCTACAAATTCCCCTCAATACCTTCTTAACTTTCCTATCTCTTTCCGAGACGGTTTTCGTCTCTCTGGTGAATATAAACATCTTGGCATTACATAACAAAAAAATGTCTTGGAAACTCGGATCATTAACGGTTGTAAGGCGGCTCACGGAGCTGGGAGTTTGTTTAGACTGCAAACTTTTTCCTCTTCACAGTTATCAGTTATACAAGGGTCACCGCCCTTGTATGAGTACTCGCTCTCATCTCTTGGGGGGGATCAGGTTTCACGGCTTTTGGATAGGGTCGAGTAAAAGGCAAAAGGCTTATAAACTGTGTACTTTCCAGTTCCCTTGACCTCTATCTTTGCGGCGCGATGTTTTTGCTTTATCTCTTTACTACAGTGGGAAGTGCTCGAGGGAACTTTCCATCGCGTGCCACCAATTTTAAGACGCCCTCGTAGAAGGGGCTGCTGTGTCGGACACGTGAGTTTTGGTGTTGATATCAGCACTCCAGTTACTAGTTTGCCTGCGGTGCCTCTTCTTTTCCTGCACTCTGTTCTGTGGAATTCATTTTCCATCTTCTGTGTTTCTATCATTTAATTTCTTACTTTAAAGACGGATTCCGAATGTACGAAAGGTGTTTAGTTGATTTTGTTGGGTGTATGATGTTGTTAGTGATTGCCGTTACGAGTATTGAAGATACCCGTAAAAACAAAAAAAATATATTAATATATATTATATACTACTATATATATATATAATATATATATATATATATATATTAATATTATATATATTTATATATATTTTATATATATATATATCTTATATATATATATATATATATATATATATTATGCTATTTATAAGAATTTCTAGTCTTCAAAGAATAAATTTTTATACATGTGATTCCAAATAGAAGTTTTTTTTAAAAACACGTGTTGTTTTTTCTTATTTAATTTATTACTTTTTTAAATTATTAAAGGGTGTTTTTTTACGTAAAGACCTAGTCTCTATGGAATCATTGGGAACTGAAATATCAAGGGATGCCGAGACATTTATTTTTATTTATTTCTTTAAGAGAGAGAATAAAGTTTTTTAATAACCTGGCGAACCATTTTTTCACGACTAAAAATATTACTTTATTTTTTTAATTTATTATCAGATTTTACTTTTAATTATCAGGTGGAGAATTTTTAATTAAAAACAAGAAGTTAAATAAAAAAAATTCACTTCTTTTAGTGACTCCATCAAATTACTCTTTGGTAATAAAAATTTTGTCTTTAGGTATTAATTTTAAAAATTGTTTATTTATATTAAACATTTTCGAATGATCTTCCAATTGTACTTTCCTTAAAATTAATTGTTCTTGAAATTAATTTTAGGGAAATTTTTTTTTTTAATAAAAGTTTTTTTAGTAAACCTAATTTACTTTTTTTTTTTTTTTTTTTTTTTTGTAATATTAGTCAAAACAAAATTTCCTTCTACCTTTGGTAAGTAGTTTTAGCTATTAAATTGTAAATTATTTTAGGAAAAAAATAAATGCTTACACCGTTTCAGCGCCAGTCCCAGACCTAGTTTCTATTTTATATTAAAAAAGGAGCAATAATAATATATTCTTTGACCTTTGTCATTTCTGTTAACATTGTGTAAAGTTCTTGAATAATACGATCATTTTAATAGAAAATGAAAAATTAAAGTTAAAAAGAAAAGAATTATTTAAAAAAAGTCCATATCAAGTTTTATTTGTTTATATCTATATATATATATATATATATATTATTAATATATATATATTATATATATATTATTATATATATATATATATATATTATATATATATATATATATATATATATTAATATATCTAATATTATTCAAATATTATAATAATATATAATAATAATAATGTAATATCATAATTATAATAATAATAATTTATAATAATATAATATATATAATAATAATATATATAATAATATATTAATCATAATAATCATAATAATAATATAATTATAATCATAATTATAATAATACTAATAAATATTAATAATATATATATTAGCGATAATAGCTTAAATTCTCTCGTTTGAACAACTTAAAGGAGTTGAAAAATTGAAAGAAGTAAAAGCGTTGTTCAGATTTTCAGTAGTGTTGCTTATGAACGTTGAGCATCAGGGCGTTATGACTGTGGTTAGACTTTTAGCAAGAAGGATAAAAGCAATCAGTGAATCTCCCTCAGAGGAGGAGGAGGAGGAGGAGGGAGGAGGAGGAGGAGGAGGGGAATTTTGGAAGAGAGGAGGATGTGTGCCTACAAAAGGGTTTTGAAGATATTGCTAGTTAGCATCGAATTAGGAAAATACTATCATCGATTGATCCCTAGAGAGAGATTTGAGAGGGAATCATTGAGGATCAGGAGAGATAATAAGAGGAAAAGCTCTAGACCTTCCTTCCTTTCTGGAAAGAGATAATGAGTGGACAACAGAATTTGCGAATGCCTACTCATTCAATGGTGAACGATATTCATCAAATTAGAACTGGCATTCTGAGGCACTCAGAAAGCGAACTTCTAGAAGATTTTAAGATAGAACAATGCGATCATTATTAGAACATTCAAGGGAAAAGGAAACACAAAGAAATTTAAGACGAGGAATGATTGAAGTTGTGTTTTGAAAGAAAATATGAAATATTAGATTGAGTGGAAGGTTATTATAGTAGTAAAAGATGAATAATATTGAGTTTTTGGAAGAATGAAACTACCTTGGTTTATATGATGATCAGATTAGAAATATGAGAAAGATAAGAGGTAGTTACCAACAATACACAATGTCAAATCATTTTTTGCGGTTTTACGGTGACTTCGAAATGACAGGAGTAATACAAGCAGAGTCATCTGATTAAGAGTGGATAGGGATGAAAGTGATAAATTGGTTGTTTAAGAGTAGAGAATGAGAGTTGGGGTATTGCAAATCGAACTTTAAGATAACTCATATGTAATGGGTGAGACTCATGGTCACTATCGACATAGAGTCACGGGAGGCATGTTAAATAGGTGATAATATTGAAAGACAATATTTATAGACAGAATAGGCAGTAAAAATGGAGACATGTATAGACACAAATCAGTACCATGCAAATATCAAAATCGCGACTGAGACAACCCACACAACCAAACAACACAACAACACCCAATATATATAATAATTTAACTTATAATAATAAATATAAGTAATAAATAATAACTATAATATAATATATATATTTATAATATATATAATATAATATCTATACAATATAATACTATAATATATATTATATTTATAGTATTAATATAATATTATATATATATAATATATATCTAATTATATATATATATTAATTATATATTTTATATATATATATATATTATATATATATTATATATTTATATATTCATATACTATTATATAATATTATATAATTATATATATATATATAAGTAGTAGGAGAGCTATTTTGGAGCAAAAATTTTTTTGACCTTGACTTTTTTGACCTTTTTGACCGGACCTTTCTTGAGCTCCGAATTTTTAAACCTGACTTGAGACTTTTGGCGTTTACTTTTTGGTGCTTGACTTTTTTTGACCACTTTGGTCTTCCATGGTTCATTTGGCCATTTTTCCTACTTGTCCTTTTAGCGGGAAGTCCGATTTTTTTTGAGACCCTAATTTTTTTTGAGAACCCTATTTTTTTGAGAACCTTATTTTTTTGAGAACCTAATTTTTTGAACCTAATTTTTGGCAACCTAATTTTTTTGGCAACCCAATTTTTTCGGCAACCGATTTTGGCCCTAATTTTTGGGAACCCTAATTTTTAGCAACCTTTCGAAGAAAGGGTGCGCCAAACGGTTGCGTAGCCACCGTTGTACGTAGCTCCCCCTTTTTATGATAATTTTTTCGACGTGGGCAATTTTTGCCCCACGGTAATTTTTGGCTACTTTAGGGTTGCCCTTTTTTGAATGTCTTTACTTGTTTGCATGATATTTGGCCCATTAACTTGCCATTTACATGGTTTTTGGGCCCACCAATTTTTTGCCTCGTGCACCGCTACTAATTTTCGGTTCTATTGTGCATGATGACTACCTATTGATCTTACACCACGTGCGCGTGCGCCACAACCCACACACACACCACCACACACACAAACACTTACCACTTATACACCTTTACCACATTACTATGACACTTAATTTCCATAGGACTTACTTTACCTTATACACTACGTGCGCGTTGCGCACACCATAAACCTTACAGATCATGGGTAAATTTTTGCACGGTATTTTTGTTCCTTCCTTTAGGGATTAGCCCTTCTTTTGATGTTTAACTTGTTTATCAAAAATTTATTTACACTTTGACCTTGCCATATACCATGGGGTCAATTTTGACCCACGCTAACTTGATGGTTTGATGGTTCATCACCGTAAGAAGTATCTAGTGATGTTTTATTAGTGTTCTATGATTATTCTATGAGTGCTGGTGAGTGCGGGTGAGTGCCAAGGTGAGTGAATGGTGCAATGAGTGGCAAGTTGGTGCCAATCGATGCCAATGGAGTGCCAATAGTGCCAAGTGAGTGCCACATAGTGCCAACTGAGTGCACTTTTTTCAAGCTTTCTCTATCCCTCTTTCATTCCCTATATGGGTATTCCCTAAGGTAATAAGGTATGAGGATTCGAATGGATATTACAAGCTGCTAGGATTCCTACTATGAGTTAGTATTTTTCAAACACTACAACATTCATTATGACAATTATACACTATGAACTTATAAGACTTACCTCTCTCCATAGACCTTACATTAACCATAGACACTTATACATTAAACCATATACATTACTTCCACATCACCCAGATACATATACACTTACACCTCACCACGTCGATATTTTGATGCTCAGTTTGATGCCCCAATTTGATGCTCAATTAATGCTCACTTTAGATGCCTCACTTTGATGCTCAGCATTATGCCATAGATTGTGCTTAATTTTTGTTTTGCTCAATTTTGCTGTCATATTTGAAGTCATCTTTGATACCAACTATATTGATGATTCATCTTTGATGACTCATCTTTTTTTGTTATCTAGATTCTTAAGCTACCCACAGGGATCAGCGTGAGCTTGTCTGCTGACAAGCAATCCGCCCCCGCAGAGTGATCCGGTGCGTTCCCGTCGCGCGTGCGTCCGTGGCGCATAGTCACTGGTCGCCGCGCGTGCCCCGCAGGCGCTATTTCCGCGTAACGCGCGCGGTGCGCCCCGCCGGCGGTATACCCGCGTACGCCGCCGGCGTGGCGTCGAGACGCCCAAAATTTCGCGCGAACGAAAATATGATATAATGTTAACTATTCAAAGAATTTCGTTTCATATATATGAGTATTCTTTTTACTAATATTGTACGAATTTTATATACAAAACATTCAATAATTTACATATCTTAAAGCAGATTAGTAAAATAATAGGGTGTTCTTACTTCTAACACTAGGGATTAGTATGCTTTTGTTTTACTGCTTATGCTTTAAACTTCCTGCTTTACCTGCTAATTTCTGCTTTTACTGTTTTACTTTTGGCTTTAATGCTTTAAAATAATTCAAAATAGCAATATACTCATGTTTTACATGCTTTAAAACCTCACATGTTTTACTGCTTTAATCATATTTTATTACAATTACATACTTAAATCAGGTAAAGAAGTAAAACATAGAGGGTTACCTAACGGTTAGTAAGCTTTTGTTTTAACTGCTTTACTGCTTTAACTTTCCTGTTTACTGTTTTAACTTTTGCTTTACTGCTTTAACTTTCTGTTTCTGTTTTAACTCATATATTTTACATTTGTTTTCTTTTATTTTTTATTTTTTGTTTCATTCTTTTTATTTATTTTTCTATTTTTTACTTCCCTTTAATCTTTTTATTTTAATTTGTAACTAACATTAAAATACACAGAGTTTCGTTATTAAACATTTTATTTTATAAAATATTGTTAGAATTTTATTAACATTATTTTTACTGCTTTATACAACTTTATTAACTCATTATTCATTTTCTACTTGAGAGTATGGTGTGCAGAATTTACGTTCGAAGTCCGGCTACATGTCTTGTAGCTTGGGCGACAGATGTGGTAAACTTTCTATTATTAAATATTTTAAGGAATGGAATTTTTGACAACACCTGTAAAAATAATTGGTTTATATGTTTATCAGGAAAATTAAACGAATATAAAGATGTGATTTATTCGATGAAGGATATCATCTAGATGTAGAAACAAGCAATGGCACTAAATATTGTATTGATGATTTAATGCAATTGAATTTGGAAATAGCAGAAGGTTCACAGTTTTCTCCACCATCTAAATATCTCTGTTTTCATAACGCAGAATATTTTCATTAAAGCGCATCTGCGAAGTGTTTTAACAACAGTCTATATATGTATAGATTATAGAGAGAGAGAGACATGAGTCAATTATTGTAATGACTCAAATGTTTCCCCTTCAAGGAAAGAGTTCTTAAAGTATATAAAGAGGTTACTTCGATCCCCACGGTTATTTGATGTGTGAACTTCACCCCAAAACACGCACAGAGTGTGCTCCGTACACCTTTCTTCCTATGAGATAGAAAACTGTTACATACCTGATAATGAGTGCTCTAGTTGCAAAGTATTTTCCTCTTATAAAAATTTAAAAAACTGAAACTTCTGAAAAACGTAAACTAATTAGTGAGGATGAGAATTCATCCAGTGTGTAATTTTAAAGTTGGTTTTAAATTTAATAAAAGGAAATGTTCCTAACCAGGCTCAGAAAGTAAGCTTACGTAGTTCATAGAAACATATTAAGAAACTCTCCACATAAAAATCTGAAAAATAAAAAGAGTTATACAGAGAGGGAGGGGTATCCTACCATTTACTCTTCTCAGTTATATGTCATTGATACCAAGTGGTTTGTCCGATAATGAATGAGTGGCTGTACTTCATATAATGAGTATGAGAAATGAAGTATATATACGCTTGTTACAGAATTCGTTCTTCAGATCAGCATCAACCTTCAATATGGAGTTTTATTCCGGCCTTGTGCAAATCTAAAGTATTAACATTAACAAAACTCCCATATAGACAGATTTTGCCCAAAACAAATACATTACAAATCTTTCACTAAACAACAGCTGCACAAAGAATCTTTATAATTGGTTAAAAGATATAATTAGCAGTTTAAGCAGTCTTAAAACCTAGATTTCTGATCTAAAGTTTGAACAGTAACCAATACGAGAAGAGTGTACAGAATATTAAATTTAGACATTAACATCCATGAGAAAGCATCTTATACCAAGATGCCATACAAAATTGATAGATCTTAAATTGCACCTACATCCATCCTACGTATCCCGTCCGATAATGTAGATTTTCAAATCAACAAAACATTTTGCGTTAGTTATGAAAACATCAAATAATAATGAAGGAAAAGAAGGTAAACATCTTTATAAAATACCTCGATGCTAATTGACAATAATAATTCTAAGTGAGGAACAAATCTTCTAATGACGATTTACTATTGAATGAAACTGAGGCAGATATGTATATCACTGATGAACATAGATATAAAGGAATAAAATATATGTGAGATTGGCATAGACTGATACATATCACGTAATAGGAAGAAGGTCTGTTAAAGGGATGGAATGATATCAAAACAGAAATTCAAGATATTTTGGATTTAGGCATAATACGGAAATCAGACTCGGCAGATATAGATAATATACCGTTCACAGACCTGATTCATCTAGTACTTCTTACGCATCAGATAAATTTAAACGTGTTCAGAGCGAATAAGAAAACACTTTAATAATAGACTAGTTGGATTAAATAGGTAATTATGTATTATCATATATTTTAGTGTAATGTTTGTGTATAAATAAATGAATTAATCTTTTCTTTTTCTTTATACCTTGTGACCTAATATCACATTTTATATATATATATTATAATCATATATTATATTATATATTATTATATATATTATATATATATATATATATATATATATATATATAATTATATATATATATATATATATATATATATATTATATTATATATATATATATATATATAGCTTACACGTGCGTCAGTATACAACATGGAGGCGAAGGAGAGTTGATAGTATTACTTCATCTGAGGGAGCCAAATAGTTTTGGAGGTTTCACTAGGTTTTGCTTTAAGGTATCCTAATATTGAGAAAAAAGAGTTAAAAGCATATTATAGAGGGTGGAAGAGGCATTTAATCTAGCATAAACTGTAAGAAAATTTCCTACAGGAACCATATCATCCGCAGCTTGATAGATTCGGAGTTAGATTATCGGAAATGATTAAATCAGTTTTATATGAACACCCCCACCGACGCTCTGTAATATATACTTTATTCAACATCTGCAAGTATAAATCTAGATATTGTGGCTGCAAACGCCATAAAAGATAAAGATAGAATTACAAAGTATAAGCGATCGCCTAAGTACCTTGACATTTAATCGCCGCCAGAGCGCGAGACCACTAACATATTTGAGACAGATTCGGAATGGCAATTCCAGGGGCGAGAGCTATAATCAGGAGAATCTATAGGGAGCTATCAGAGTAATCCACAAAACAAAAAGTATATAAATAAATATATATAAGATAAAAAGAGGATAGTAATAGAAAGAGTAAAGAGATCTATTAACGAGAGAATAGAATAGGTAATAATTATCACAATTAAATACTGAATACTTTTAATATAATTAGATATACCTGGCACGATACTGGCTTCATTCTTACTCACACAGTCTTAACCTAAAGAACTAAATAAAAGATCCAACTACTTTAGAATGTAAAAAACTAGAGGCGTGACCCATAATAATGAACAAGAAAACAATACAGATAATTCAGAGAATAAGGTGATGACTATGTACGAGTATCGAACAGAAAGAAGCGTTCTTAGAAGGATATGAAGTCGGTTGGACTATGAAGTTTTTAAGTGCACATATACCGACATTCTTCGCTCTGAACTGTTTTAAGTAACCTTCTCCCTCGCGAGGCATAATTAAATGGGAAAAAATAAAAGGTGGATTGTTATGAACCCAGGATACAAAGTAACGGTTCACTTGCTAACTACATGATACTAAAATTGAAAAATATTAGCTACGAGAGGAAAGGGAAAATAACAGTATCTTGGTGAACCATGGAGGGGAATCCTGCTAATTTAATATTATATAAACAAGTGAAAGATTAAGAATTAATTAATTTAGTTGCTAAAATCATGGAGCGTGTAAATCACTATTATTATATAACAAATATTATTATTATAATCCTTGGATTTACAACCTGATAATAAACTCTCGGATATATTACACAGCTGTGTTATGAACTCCTATACACTCTGACGAGATGCATACGAAAGTAGGATTATGTGAATCTATATTAATAACCGGACATCAGAAAATTTACTAATATCTCACTTCATGGATGATTGGTTGTCGCAGAAGTGTAGAATGTGTCTGAAACTATAATTAACGGTGAATGATTACTCGTGTCTGCCTAGGTCAAGGATTGCGACCAAAAGATACTCTTCTTTGAAGAATTTACATTTGCGAAGGATATATTAATTAAGTCGGTGCTGCTATATCTTCAGTACATTTAAACGTTTTCCATTGATCATGAGTATTATGTGTAGGATTTTAGTAATACACCTGAAATGACGTACCATATGAAGATAAAGTACTAAATATCTTTAGATCAAAGTAAGCATGCTAACCCCCATCGACGAGAAACCCAGTGCACAGCCTTACTTCCATCATCATCCAGACGTTCACAATGGCAGACAGTAACCTATTCGTAAACGTGATGCTGAGCTTGAATATACTTAATAGATAATCCCTATATGTATGAACAAGATTATACACCTATAATGTGGAGAATAAAACTCTATGACTTGGCATGAAATGACGACGCAGAACAGTCGTACATCATTACTACGTACCCAACCTCCGATAATGCTACCCCCCAGGTATGGTTATCGTTAACTTACAAATAATTGATCATCAATAGTTAGGTAATACCAAAAGCTCCTTTATTAGAGTAGTACATATTTTCCAAAGAGAGTAAGTTATACATTTCTAATGTTTCATTATCCTACATCTGAATAGATAAATTTGACTCTGTACGACTTCGCATATAAAAGATGTAGAAGGAAATCCCTTCCCTTTAACATACGGTGCATTGTTATGCAAGGTTCATATTAGAATAGATGCAGTAATTATAGGATAATGGAATATATATAAGAGGTGTAAGTCAGATATATTTTTCATTCTTAACATTCTCACAGTGTAAAGTTAGTATAAGAAAGACACTCCTGTAATAACGAAGAAAGGGTATTCAGGGGGACAAAAATGCAGAGGGGGTATGGCCTTGGTGGATTTTTTGCCAAGCTATGGAGAAGAGCAAGGCCTCTACTCAGGAAAGGCGTGGAATATATAGGTAAAAAAGCTATAAGAACAGGTTTGCATACTATTTCAGATATTGTTGAACAGGATATCTGTACAGCTAAAAGACGTATAGCGATGTTTAGATGAGATGTTGGAATGAATGTTAAGCCGTAAATAACGTAAATGTCAGTCTGGACGAGGGGGCAAGAAGATTGTCATAAAGAAAGAGATAAGCGGAAAAAAAACTCTAAAGAAAATGTAAAAGAAAAATAGCTATTTAATTACTAACTGATAACTTTTATACGAGCTGTGTATATAAGTAGGAGTTTTTCTGAAAATGTTCATTATACGGCCAGAGTTCGCACATACAAATGCTTTCCTTCATCCTTCGTAGTCCTGATTGGTTGTAGAGTGATTGGATCTTTCTCCATGAACCCTACCAGATTTAGCGTTAGCGAGTTTCAACTTTATCAGATATTAATATACTGCATTCAAATTACAATAAGATGTTCTCTAGAGTTAATATTTCAGGCCTTCTGTCAGTATTAGATCCTTTAATGTGTTTTTATATTAAAAACGAAATTGACAAAAACTGATGGTATACGATTTCCTACGGGCGATACCATATAGTATATACAGAATCTAATTTCCTGTATACATGTTTCAACCCGGTTGAAGTCTATTTCCGGATTCACTAGGTGCATCAGGCTGCTATTATCCTTATAAGGAGCTATATAGAATTTGTATTATTCAGCCGATGCTAAACAATCTCATCTATAATCATGTGGTTTTTACAGTTTCAAAGAATCGGCAAAATTTCACCTTCTCATCTAAATAATACTTATGATTTCAGAGTAAATGGCGATATCTTCTCTCAAGAAGACTCATTCTACCATCTGTAGATACTAGATAATTTTTTATTTAAGACTAATTTTGCTTTAAATAAAAAGTAACCTACTGTACAGCTGATATGTCTGAACTGTTTTTCAACTGCTGGAGGCTTTATTCTATTTTAGAAAAAGTGAAATTATTGAGATTCATTTGGGAATTGAAAATTCGCTTTTGAATAATACAGCAAAGTAACCTATTAAGAGAGTTGAAAACAAGATATTTAATTTCACTCAAGGATTATCGAGTATAAATATCCCTAACATTGTGAAAGGAAATTTTACCACAGAAGTAATTATTAGGGATTGTGGAACCATGAAGCTATGGGAATTATACAAAGTCCTAATAAAGTTCACACTTTCGGCTTAGGGGCATCAGTTTCTACATGTGAATGGACTACTACGGACGTGATTTGAAATGTTATACAACGGAGACCTATCTCTCTGTACGCGCGTCTTTTTACGATTAATGCCAATACTGGTAATCATGTATGATGGGTCGGTTTTTAAATCTTGAAGAAATTATATCTAAGATAGTAAATTTATATGCGTACGATCTAACAGCTGATCTTTCCTTGTAACGCCTATTATTTAAACATTTTGAGAAAGGGGACCTTAGGATTAAGTCTCTCTTTTGGATTGATTCTACAATCACCCATCACGGTAGTGGTCTATCTTGAGCATCCTCATCTTGAATGCAGAGTACCAAGTACTTTTGAATTCTTAAAGATGAATGAGAGGAAATAAAATCGGTGTTTAAAAACGAACCTCGCTTTTTAGGTTGTGTTTGCTATAAAGATAAATCTGTAAAGTTGGAGAATGGG
>JABUQX010059826.1:10000-20203 GCA_015478945.1 Trachelipus rathkii | reverse complement strand
CTTCGTACAGCAGTGTGGGAGTCAGTTATGCTGTTAAAAAATCACTTTTTTAACCTCTATCCCTGTTTCTATTTTTCATCATGGGGTATACCGCTTTTTCATAACTAGTCCATACTTTTCCATTCTTCGCGTAATCTCTTCTCCACTTCCTCCCCTTCTGTTAAACACCCTCCGAGATAATGCAGGTATTTACCGCCTTCACCTCCTTCCTCTCTTCACCATCGCCGCGCTCACGTTGTCAATTTCCTCCGGTTACTGTAATATCTCTGTCTTCTGTATGTTCTTCATCTTCATCCCTGCTTCCTCAAACTCCTCCCCGAAAACAACTCCACCACCTCTCGAATCGCCTCCCTCTCTCGCTCCAACATGCCAGATTCGTCCGCATATGCCATTATGGCCCCTTCAAATTCTCCCAGTCATAGGGAACATGATACAAGTCTGTATATAAAATATTTACCACGGACAGTTTTTCTAGGGGACACAATAAGAAATGTAGGAAGACGTGTAACCTGATTCATTCTGTAATAGTGTTTAAAAATTTTTGAATGGTTTTCCGGCAGGAGTTTGTTGAGTGTGACTCACTTGCAACATTAAAGAAAGGATTGGATAGGCATATGAATTGTTTGTGCATCATATAGTATATTCTGACGTAGCCCAAGTGACGGGTTTTTAGTTAGTTATTAAAGTAAACCGCATGTTGTAGCTACCAGTATCACAATTAAAACTTATTAAAGCTTGTACTGTGGTTAGCATGAACCTTAGCTAAAGATTTTACTTTTGGAAGTAGTTGGCGTATAGATTTATATTCACCTTTGTTAGGAAATTGACAGGCCTTAAGGTGTGGTGTAGGTTGTGTTTGTCGCATGGGCATGTATTTGATAAATATTTAGTTGACTGGGACAGTCTCGATAGGTCCATGTTACGTCTAACTGGTTCTTTGTTTCCTTATCTCTATCTGAGGTAATACTACGAACTTTGATATAAATATTAACTTTCTGATTGGACAACGATATGATGGTGTAAAAGCAATGAAGAAATGTTTTAGAGGTGTTTAAGCTGTCGAAAATATCCAGCGGCGTTAGATGTTCATCACTGTTCACATTCATGTGAAATACAACTCATTAAAAACTTTATGGCACATCGAGCGGAATTTATGCTGATTGCCAAGGCCGACTACTATTTTAAAAGAAAAAAAAGAAAAGATTTTCCCAGACACAAAATGGACAAATCTCTCCCGAATGGGCGACACAAGGTAGGTGGAAAAATTTCGATGGATTGTTACGACCTAATGAAATTTTTAAAGCATTGTTGAAGCTTAAGAGGAGCTTCAATGGATCAAGATATTAACCTTTTATAAAAAACTAGATCTTTTCAAGTCTTAAGCAAAAGCAAATTTGCTATAAGTTTATTTATTTATGTCTTTAACTTTATTCTCAAACACTCTTTCATTATGTATTACATTGCATTCTCCATAATTAGTGACAGCAATTGCTCTTAATCATATTTAATCATAATTGAAATGTGATGTTTGTTTAGAAGGTTTTCAAACAAACATCAACGAAACATTTTCAAACATTTTTCAAGTATTGCAACAGAACTCTGCTTTCTGATAATGAAGAAATTATTAATGCCTCTTGGTGAGAATCAATTTAAAATGAAAAGATATTGGGCAATTACAATTTATATTCGATAATTTTTCAAACCAGTTAGAGAGCAACTTCGCCAATCAAAGATCCATACTTACTAATCTTAGTAAAGTTACTTATTCCATCGACATCTATCCAAAATTTTGCTAATTTGGAAATAAATTTTGATATGTACAGTCATATTTAGATTGTTAAGGATTTTAGCATTTACCTCACTTCAAAATGTGAAATCCAAAACAATATTTCACTACTCTGAAAAGGCTCAAAGCAAACTTTTTCAATTATACATGAGAAGAAAATCTTGCAGAACTGGCTTTAATTAATCTTCATCATAGCTTCACAATATAAACGAGAAAGTTTTATCAATTATTTTTGCAGTTAAATCAATATTAAAAATTTTGTATTTCAATATATTATTTTTTTTATTTATAAATTATTATTATTTTTCCATTATTTTATTTTTTTTTTTTTATGTAAATATATAATATATATATATATATATATATATATATATATAATATATATATATATATATATATATATATATTATATATATATATATATATATATATATTATATATATATTATATATATATATCTTAATCTAAAACACCCCGAAATTTTTTTTGCTACTGCCATTATATAAATATATATATATATAAATATATATTATATATATATATATATATATTATAATATATATATATATATATATATATATAGTAATAATATTATATACTATATATATATTATTATATATATATAGTTATATATATATAATATATATATTCTTTAATCTAAAACACCCCGAAATTTTTTTTTTGCTACTGCCCTTATATATATAAATATATATTACTATATATATGATATATATATATATTATATATATTATATATATATAATATATATATATATATATATATATATATATATATATATATATATCCAACATCCGCATCCGCATCATCATCACCCACCTTCTCTCCCCAAGACTGGGGGTTAGGTGCGAAGCATGCACTAGAAACAGAAAAGTAGTAGAAGAATATGGCGAAAATCGAAAAGAAAGCCAGCCTTACCCCCCCCCCCTTTATACCTTTTTAGTGAGAACTTCGTTCGCATTCAGAAAAACCACCTTAAGAAGCTTCACGAGACAGACCGACGGACCCTCCTACGGCATCTCGTCAATGTGGGGTTAATCCCTTGCCCCAGGTGGGCCACAACAATACCCTCACCAAACCTAGCCATTTACCACTATTATGCACCTTTCTTCTTCGCCTCTGCCAAACTCACATTTCTTCCTCCAGCATTCCTTTACTGGACTCAGTACACTTTTTCCTTGGTCTCCCAGCCGTTCGATTCCCAGCACACTCACCACTATTAACACCGCTTAACCAACCGACTATCATCCATCCTTTCCAACATGATGAAAACCAATCTCAACGTTCTTTCATTTATTCTCTAATTTACCCCACACCCCACATTCTGAACCCATTTTACTTTAGATCTATACCTCTTATTCCAAACCATAGTCTCACTTACTACTACAAACACAGGTAACAACATACTCTCATATATATATAATTATATATATAATATATACTATAATAAATATATACATAAAAACAAATAAAAAAATATATATATATATATATATATATATATATATATATATATATATATATATATATATATATATATATATATATATATAATTTTCATTTAGATAATTTTCTAGAGGGTGGAGTCGGAGTCGGAGTCGGAGTCGGTAATTTTCAAAAGGGTGGAGTCGGAGTCGGATCGGAGTCGGTAATATTCAAGAGGTTGGAGTCGGCGTAATCGGAGTCGGAGTCGGTACATTTCTTCAAAGAGGGCTGGATTCGGAGTCGTGTAGTCGGAGTCGGAAAATTTTTGAACCGACTCCACAACCCTGATCGGTAGTACGTGTTTTATTGTTTAATTATTTATTTGATTTATGTTAAATTCTTATAATACCATCTTTGAATCTTACGGCTAAAATAAACGTCTACGCCGTCAACTTCATCAGTTTTAAAGACTAGAAAAACTGTGAGTTGTATTGTTTTTGGTGCCCCAAGACGGCTAAAAGACAGTGTTTTACCTACTTATGAAGACATAATGAAGTTTTTCTTGTGGTTAAGACATGCCTCTGAAATTAAAACACTGGGTGAAATAGGTGAGATCATTTCTTTAAAGCTGACCGAGTTATGGAATAGAGCTTTTATTCCTATAGTATCGCATAATCGGATTATGAAATTATTTAGAGACTATTATGAGAAGTACAGAAATCTTTTAAAACCATGTAAAGGGCGAAAAAATGACAAGTACAAATTAAAATTATATTTATTCCAAGAAAATGCCAAAAAAAAGTGATCTGATATTGCAGCCTGCAAATGCAAAGATTTTTCTACATGCAATTGTGAAAAATTCCGAAAAGTGCCTAAAGAAGAGCAATTGTTTCTTATTGACCAACGAACTGAGAGAAAAATGATCATGAGTTCCGTTGATATTGTGGCTACCAGGAAAAAGAAAGGAGAAGGAAATGTTAAGATATATTAGGTATAAAGAAACTGATTCAACAAATAAATTAAGTGGACGATAGTTTGGGAAATAAAGAAGATGGAGCTGGAGAAGTATCTACACTGGCTATTGAAAATTGCAGTGATGTGGATGTTCACATCACTGCAATTTTCAATAGGCACTTTTCGGAATTTTTCCCAATGGCATGTGGTAGAAAAATCTTTGCATGTGCAGGCTGCCAATATCAGCATCATTTTTTTTTTTTTTTTTGTTCAATATTTTTCTCGTTCCAGGTATTCCTCAGGAATTGTTATCATTTTTTTCGCCCTTTTCATGGTTTTAAAGGATTTCTGCACTTCCCAAAATAGTTTCTAAATAATTTCACAATCCGATTTATGCAATACTATAGGAATTAAAGCTCTATTCCATAACTCGGTCAGCTTTAAAGAATTGATCCTCACCTTAATTTCACCAGTGGTTTTTAATTTCAGAGGGTTGGTCTTAACCATTAAGAAAAACTTCATGATTATCTTTCATAAGTAGCGTAAAACATTGTCTTTAGCCGTCTAGGGCCACCAAAACAATACAACGTCAGTTTTTCTAGTCTTTAAAACTGATTGGATGTTGACGGCGTAGACGTCATTTTTAGGCCATAAAGGTCAAACGATGTGGTATATAGATTAACTAAAATCAATAAAACATTAAACAATAAAACCACGTGCTACCGAATACTACGCTCGACTCACAATATGACAAATAAGAAATGCAAACAAAGCTGCGCAATTGTTATGCATGCTTATTCAGAAAGGCGCCGAAAAACAGTGGATGCGCGTGAGTTAAAAGTGTCTCTTGCATTATGGAAATATTTAAAGAATTATAAATGGAAATTGTTGTAGCAACAGAACAAGTTTATTTAGGTTGACCAAATTTTTGTGGTTACATGTATGCACTAAAACGTACATTTTACGATATTACATTAATATTAGTACCCCCAGTGGCAACCTATAATTTCCTTCATGGTATTTGAAAATTATTGCATATTTTCAAAAAGTCATTACAATCAAACCTCTTGGGGCACTGGTAATAATTGTCGTACATTTCCCAAATTTTAAGGGTAAAGCATACATTTCAAAAGGCAACTTTTCCGCACTATTACGTTTAGGAAAAAAATATATAACTTTTTTCGTTTCACCCTACTGTACATCAGCACATATCCTCCTTCCAAATCTCTACCCTCATCCGCTCCCCTCACTCTCATCTTCGCCATGCCCAGCAGGTTAACATTCCTCATCTCTATCAACCTCACCCACTCCTCCTCCATGCAGCTATATGTTGCAACGTTCAATGTTGCACATCTAAATTTTTTGGTGTGTATCAAAATTCATAGTCCATTTTCGTCGCCTAGTTCGTGAGCCGAAAAATCTACCCTGTTCCGAGGCTGAGTCTTGGGTATTGCAAACATGCCATGTAGGGCAGCGACTTGCTTGTCCTGTCCTACACCAACCAGAGCTCCTTTGGTCGAAAAAAGTAAAAGAAAAATCCGTCCTCTTCCGTTACCAGAGCACACAAGCGTGGACACGGAGTTGGATTTTGTACTCAAGACTTAGTTCTATTAAATCCACCAAGGATTTAATTGCACCAGCTACCTTCATACCATTCACAACTTTCTTAATACACTCTGCACCATCCGTTCCCTTTTCATCCAACATATATCCTAAATATTTAAACTCAGATACTTGTTCCAATTGCTCATCACCCTACATGACTTCACATCTCGGACTCTCTTCACTAACTATCATAACCTTACTCTCATCTACATTTACTTTCGAACCCCTCCTTTTACACACATTGCCAAATCCCACTACCAATCCTCTCAAACTTTCTTCAGATTCTCTACACAAAACCATCATCTTTCATCATCCCCATCCATATGCAAATTAAATAACCAAGGAGACACAAGACATCCCTGCTTCACTCCACTATTAATATTAAAACCAAGCACTTTCAACTTCATTTATTTTTACACACGCTTCACTATTGTCGTATATATATATATATATATATATATATATATATATATATATATATATATATATATATATATATATATATATAATATATATATATATATATATATATACATATACTTATTTACACTAATATATATATATATATATATATATATATATATATATATATATATATACTATATATTATTATATATATATATTATTATTACTACATATATATAAGTATATATATATAATATGTATATATATATATATAAATATACATATTATAAAAATATACTATATATACATATATATATATAATATATATATATATATATATATATAATATAATATAATTATATATATAATATATATATATAAATATACATTTAAATATATATATATATATATAATAGTATATATATATATATTATATTATATATATATATATATATATATATATACTATATATATATATATTATAATATATATATATATATATATATATGTATTATATTAATATTATATATATATAATATATATAAATATACTATATATATATATATATTATATATATATATATATATATATATATTTATATAAATATAAATATATATATAATATATAATAATATATTTATAATATATATATATAGAGTTAATTTAAATATATATATATATATAATATATATATATATATAGATATATATATATATATATTATATATATAATAATAATATAATACTATATATATATATATATATTATATATATATTATATTATATAATATTAATATATATATGTGTGTGTGTGTGTGTGTCGTGTGTGTGTGTGTGTGTGTGGAGAAGAGAGAAGAGAAGATGAGAGAGAGAGAGAGAGAGAGAGAGAGAGAGAGAGAGAGAGAGAAGAGAGAGAGAGAGAGAGAGAGAGAGAGAGAGAGAAAAGACACACATTTTGAAAAAATAATTTCTATTTTTTTTAGATAAAAATTTGTTTTTTTTAGTTTTATGGTATTTTTTTAGTTGGTGTTAGTGAATGTGTGAGGGTTTGATGGTGCAAGAAGAAATTTTTTTTGGGGGGATGAGGTAATTAATAAAGAGGAGGTAATGAGTAGGGAGAGAAAGTTGAAGAATGGTAAATCTGCAAGCATAGATGGAATTACTTGTGAAATGACAAGAATGGAAGCGAGATGGTGATTGAATGGATTTGGAAGTTGTGTGACTAAGCGTTTATGAGGGCATAGTTCCGAGGGATTTGAGGAGAGCAGAAATAGTACCCTTATATAAGGGTAAGGGGGATAAGTGGAACCGTAGGAACTATAGGGAGATATATGCTGGTATTTTGGTTGAAAGAGTACGTCGAGTGACTGAAGGACTGATTGGTGAAGAACAAGGTGCATTTAGAAATGATAGAAGATGTGTGGACCAATTTTTTACATCGAAACAAATGATCGAGAAACAGAGAGAGATGAAGAATAAATTGTATTTAGGTTTCATGGAATTGCAACAGGAATATGGCAGTATTAAAAGGGAAGCTCTCTGGCAGGTGTTAGTGATATATGGTGGTAGTCTTCTGAATGGAATCAAAAGTATGTATGACGATAGTTAAAGCGTGTGTGAAGAATAAATGGAGTTCGAAAGTGCTTGGTTTTAATATTAATAGTTGAGTGAGGCTTGGATATGCTATGTCTCCTTGGTTATTTAATTTGTAAATGGATGGGGTTATGAAAGAGTTAGAGGTGGGAGTGAAAGGGGAAGGTGCTAGAATGATGGAGAATAGGAAAGAGAGATGGAGGGTATTGCCCTACTTATTGTCTGCGGTGATTTGGTTTCGTGTTGGTGATTGTGAGAGAGTTTGAGAGGATATGGTAGAGGGTTTATCAGAGTGTGTAAAAGGAGGTGTTTGAAAGTAAATGTAGATAAGAGTAAAGTTATGGTAGTGTGTGAGGTGTGAATTCATGTTAGATTGTGAGCAACTGGAACAAGTATCTGAGTTTAAATATTTAGGATAAATATTGGATAAAAAGGGAACGGATGATGCAGTGTAGTAGGAAAGTTATGAATGGTTAAGAAGGTGGCTGGTGCAATTAAATCCTTGGGTAAGATGTAAGGACTAAGTCTTGAGAAAAATTAATGGTTATATGCATGAGAGTGTACATTGTAAATTTCAAGTGATTTTGACCTATACCTGAGGTGTAAGAGCAAGATTAGTGAATTATCGTATTATCGTAAGAGGAGCATAAATGAATCAAATAAATACGGTAATTTTCTGAGACTTCTTCTAATAAAATTTGTGGTCGAGGAATCATAACTATAAAATATATTATTTACGTAAATATATATATATAAAAAAAGATGTTTTTAGTAAGACTATTAGTAAGATTGATGTTCAAAGATGATATTTCATACACAAAGAAAAATGAAACTAAATATTTGTAATTCATCTATTTTAAAAGAACCAATTTACTGGTTGCAGTTAAATAGTTAAATGGTAACTAAAGCAGCTGCAACTATATTTATATATTATATATATATTAATATATTATATATATAGATATAGAATATAATATATATATATAATATAATATATTATATACATATATATATCAATATATAATAATATAATATATATATATATAATATTTATATTTATATATAATTATTATATATATATTATATATATATATATATATATAATTATATATATATATATATATAATATTTATATATATATATATATATATATATATATTATTATATATATATTTGTATATCAATATAATATATTATATAATATATATATATATATATATATATATATATATATTATATATATATATATATATATATATTAATATATTATATATATATATATATGTTTGTGTGTGCATATATACGCTTGCTAGGATTGGCCTAGCTCATCGGAATTTCCTTACCTTACTCACCACACCGCACCGCACCGCACCGCCACCGCACCGCACCGCACCGACCCTTCCTCAACGCACAACCAACAATGTTAGCATCACACTGATCTGCTATATCTCAATGCGCACCGATAAAGCACTACACCCAGGCGTCCACCAACCATGCTTATATATATATAATTATATATATATATATTATTTATATATATATATATTTATTATAATATACTATATATATATAATATATATATATATATATTAATATCATATATATATATATATAATATATATATATATATATATATATATATATATAATATATTATATATATATATATAATATATATATATATATATATATTATATATATATATAGTAATATATACAAATATATATATATTCAGTGGCGGCTCGTCTTAAAACATGGGGAGGCACTTCAATATATATATAATATAATATATATATATATATATATATATATATATATATATACTATATAATATATATATATATATTATATAATATATATAATATATATATATATATTTGTATTGTATAATACAATATAATTTATATAGTATATTATATATATATATATATATATATATATATTTTGTCAGAAGCCTGCCACTTTAAACAATTTTCTTAAAAAACCTAACTTAATTAAACTTTTCTGAACTTAGAAATTTTTTTGAACAGAAAATTTTTGGTCTCAATCTGTCTGTCAGGCAATCTAATACTAAGCCATATATATATATATTATATCTATATATAGATTATATATTATTATATCATATATATATATACTATAATATATATATATATATATAATATTTAATAATATATATATATATATATAGTATATATATATATATATATATGTATTATATGTATAGTATATATATATATATATATATATATATATATAAACTATTACATAATATTAGTTATTAATATATATATATATATATTACTATATAATTTTATAAACTTATCAAAGGTATAAACTAATATATATATATATATATATATATATATATATATATATATATATATATATATATATATATATATATATATATATATATA
>JABUQX010059825.1:20000-30000 GCA_015478945.1 Trachelipus rathkii | reverse complement strand
AAGAAGGAAGCACCGCAGCGAACTAGCCTGGGGTTGCCAATATCCACACAAAACTCATGCGCAGACACAGCACCCCTTGTGCTACGAGGACGTCGTAAAGGTGGAGGTACGCGAGTGACAAGTTCCCTCGAGCACCTGCCGCTGCGGTACCTATAGAATAGAGATAAAGCACCAACATCGCGCCGCAAAGATAGAGGGTCAAGTGATCTGGAAAGTAGAAAAGTTTATAAGTCTTTGGCCTTTGACTCGACCCTGTCCAAAAGCCGGGTGAAACCAGAGCCTCCCCAGATATGGTACTTCATACAAGGGCGGATGAGGCCCTCCATACTTGAAGCTAACTGAGAAGAGGAAAAAAAGTCTCGCAGTCTAAACAGAACTCCCAGTTCCTTTGAGGCCGCCCTAGCAACCGTTGTGATGTGAGGTTTCCAAGACATTTTTTTGTTTATGTTAAGGCCAAGGATGTTTATATTGTCAACAGGAGAGACGAGAGAACCGTCGAAAGAGATAGGAAAGTTGGAAGGTGTTTTAGAGAGGGAGATTTGTAGAAGTTGAGTTTTTAAAGAATTAAATTTCACAAGGTTGAGACGACCCCACCCGGAAATTCTATCCAGATCAGCGAGAATAGAATCGGAAAGATTAAGACGAGAGGCAATTCTAGAAGTAAAAGAGGGAGCAGAATTGAAATGAGTTGAAGAATGAAGGGTCGAGTCATCGGCATACGAGTGGATAGAGTTAGATGTGCAGGTGAGAAGATCGTTAATGAAAAGTAAGAATAAAGTAGGAGATAAGACAGAACCCTGAGGAACACCACAATTAACAGAAAAAGAAGAAGAAGTCGCCCCATCAACAACAGCCGACATTGAGCGATTTGAGAGAAAACTAGACATAAGTAAGCAAAGTGAAGGAGGAAACCCAAAGGAAGGGAGCTTGGAGAGCAGTGACGCGTGCCATACCCGGTCAAATGCTTTGGTAGTTCCTAAGGGCGGAAAACCATAAATCAGTAAGATAGGAAAGTATATCGCCAGTAGACCTTGAACGCCGAAAGCCATACTGGCGATCGGAAAGAAGTGAATGAGATTCCAGATGATCTAAGAAATGAGAGTTGAGAAGGGTTTCAAAGATCTTAGATAGAATACAAGTGAGAGCTATAGGGTGATAGTTAGAAGGATCAGAGCGGCTACCTTTTTCGGAATCGGCTGGACATGTGCGTGCTTCCAACACTGAGGGAAAGTGTTAGTATTGAGACATAGAGAATATAGTTGAACGAGAGGCGGGGTCAGCACGGAAGCACACTCCCTCAAAATTCGGGGAGGAATGCCATCCGGGCCACCCGCCTTCCTAACGTTCGTAGATTTCAGGAGCCCATGCACCCGATCGAATGTAATCACAGGCAAAGGCATAGGACACCTGAGAGGAGAAGGAGGAGGATGAGGAATGCCAGAATCGTCCAGGGTTGAGTTAGAGGAAAATAGGAGGCCGAAGAGATTGGCCTTTTCAGTTGGAGAATTAGCAACAGAACCATCAGAGCGAATAAGAGGAGGAAAGACAGATTTACAGAAGTTGTTAGAGATGTTTTTGGCAAGAGGTCAGAAAGATTTGTCAGTAGGAGAACCAAGGAGGTTAGCGCACTTTCGTTTGATGAAAGTCCGCTTTGCTCGTCGAAGAGTATCCCTGCAACGATTTCTAGCAGAATGAAAATTAGCAAGAGTGATAGGAGAACGAGAATTCCACTCCCGATACGCACTGTCTCTAGCCTGAATGGCCAGAGAACAAGCACGATCGAACCATGGATTATGAGGAGAGAAAGATTTAGTCGAAGAAGGAATGAACCTGCTCATCCCATCAACGATTACACCTCCCACCTTATCGGCAGAAGTCGAAGCATCACCAGAGACAAAGCAGTCATTCCAATTATAGTTATCGTAGAAGCAACGCAAAGCCCCCCAATCGGCCTGATCAAAGTGCCAGAAAAAACGAGTAGGGCAGGATGGAGCTGTTGGAGAGAAAGTATTAAAATTAAGAGATACAAGGTTGTGGTCAGATTTACCGATAGGAGCGAAAGTGGTGTATTTTAAGAGAGAAGGACTAGTGGTGAAACATAGGTCATGTGTTCAAGAATTTGTTAGACGATCCGGAATGTGTGTAGGTTTTTTAATTAGTTGCTCCAGATCGTTGAGAATGCTGAATGATTCGGCCTCCTCCCCACCTAAATCAGTATGAGAGGACCCCAACCATTCAGTGTTGTGTACATTGAAATCCCTAAATAGAGGACCTCAGTATTTGGATGAGAAGATATAACAGTCTCGTGAGAAGTAGTAAGATATTCAAAAAAGGCGTGAAAATCTGTTCTATTAGGAGAGCAGTAGCAGAAGCACAAGATTATTGTAGTAGAAGGGAGAAAGATTTTAAGCCATAGAACATCGAAATTAGGAGATTCGAGATTCACGAGACGTGTTACAGGAGTGTTTATGTTAACATAGGCACATACTCCACCCTTTAGACGGAAATTATGAAATAAGTTATAGTTGGACATATTAAACGAGTTAGAGGATGAATTCCTAGCCATCTGGGTCTCAGACAGGAGCAAAAGGTTAGGGCTAGAGTTAGAGAGGTGGTGTTCCACGGATGCAGAGTTAGATTGCAAGCCACGGATGTTAGTAAAGTCGATAGTAAGCCCGCGCCTGTGCAAATCTTCCATCCTACATGCACACACATCCACCACAAAACAAACAACAGACAAAAACAAACAGGCGAAAAAACAAACAAAATCGTGAAATCAGGTTAAAATTGTTTACACACTAAAACCTATATTTAAAACCGTAAATGTTAAAAAACTAAAATCGAATTTATATTAAATATGTAAAATATGAAAAATCTTAAAGTTAAAAAACACTAACACTCTCATACACCCCTACACATTCACGAATAAAAAAAGTAAAAATAAAAATATGTAAAATGTTAAAAATATTACTAACACTAAATACTAACTTAAAAAATTTAAGTACAAAAATTAAATAAACACATGCTACTGTACAATGAAAAAATAAAACTTAAACCTATATAACTTTACTACACTCGGGTAAAATATTAAAATTTGTTAAAACCTAAAACTAAAAAAAAAAAAAAAAAAAAAAAAAATTAAACTAAACTTATCTTTTAAAACGCCAATCGCAGACCTCGCCGAAACGAATAAATGATGATAATTACTAGATAAAATTTAATAAAGCTTTCAATTAAAACAAAATAATTGATAAAATACACATACACTTTCACTATACACAGCACAACATAACAATAACGATAGATAAAATATATATATATATATATATATATATATATATATATATATATATATATATATATATATATATATATATATATATATATATATATATATATATATATAGAGAGGTGGGCATCATACGTTACAAATTTCTCAAATTATTATTATTATTATTATTATTATATTATTAATATTATTATTATTATTATTATTATTATTATTATTATTATTATTATTATTATTATTATTATTATTATTATTATTATTATTATTATTATTATTGTTGTTGTTGTTGTTGTTGTTGTTGTTGTTGTTGTTGTTGTTGTTGTTGTTGTTGTTGTTGTTGCTGGTGTTGTTGTTGTTGTTGTTGTTGTTGTTGTTGTTGTTGTTGTTGTTGTTGTTATTAATATTATTAATATTATTATTATTATTATTATTATTATTATCATATTATATTATTATTATTATTATTATTATTATTATTATTATTATTATTATTATTATTATTATTATTATTATTATTATTATTAATTTTTGGGGGATCATGTAATTACATTCATATTTCGGTAATAGTTTTTTTCATCTACATCGCCATATGAATGTATACTGTATCTGTATTAGAATTCTTTATTAGTATTGTTTGATAACGTAGATTATATTATAACGATTTTATTACAAAAAGTCGGAAACCAAACGAAATAAATTTACAATAACGTTTGAAAGTTAGTTAAATATTTCATCGATATATTTATTTAGATTTTGGGACCGCATAACTTTTTTAGGAACTTGGATTTCATTATAGAGTCAAATATATTTTTCCTTTTGACTTTTTAATGAATTTGATTATATTTAGTTAACTAGGATTATTTCTTTAACTACTTTCACCGATCGTGACATTTCTTGGAGATTATATATCTTCGTTAACTAGGATTATTTCTTTAACTACTATCACCGATCGTGACATTTCTTGGAGATTATATATCTTCGTATTGAATAGATATCTTTTTTTTTGGCACGCTGCCACCCTTCGTTGGCAATTGTCAATATGAGAAATCTTATTTTAAAATTGGCATACATTATCACAGTGCAATTTTGATAACACTTTTAAATAAGGTCTTTTGAAAAACATAAAAGATAATACTATTCTGTCACATTAACTGGGTGGGACTTTTTAATCCTATAGACACTGTTAATCTTTGGTATAGATTTTACATCATTTAACATCTACCCTAACTGTGTTCATCTGGTTCGTCAGGAGTTTAATGAGCAAGTTCACACAGTTAATTGAGTTGACAATTAAACACGCCGACGGAGGTGTTCTAAGGTTAAGGTGTCGTCGTTAACTGTAGCTCACTCTGTTAATAGGTAGAAGACACCCACCCAAGCCCCAAACATTTAGAACACACACACACACACACACACACACACAACACACACAACACACACACACCTACATATATACTATATATACTATATATTAGATATATATATTATATATATATATATATTATATATATAATATATGATTATGATATATATATATATATATGTACATATATATATATATATTATAATATATATATATATATATATATATATTATATAAGATATATATATAATATATATATATATATATATATATATTATATATAATATATATATATATATATATATATATATATATATATATATATATTTATATTTTTTTATATAATATAAATATATATATATATATATATATATATTATATATATATATAGATATATATAGTATTTCCACTGCATACCTACTTCTACTACCATTTGGATATATATATATATATAATTATATATCTATACTAGGGTTGGGCCGACGCACCGGGTGCGGTGTGGTGCGGTTTAGGTGCGTGTGGCGTGGTGCGCTCCAATTTGGTGGCGGCGCGCATCAAAATTCAGCAACCTGGTGAGGTTTGCGTGCGTTCAGCAACCTTGCGGTGCGGTGCGGTGCGGTGCGGTGCGGTGCGGTGCGTGAGGTGCGGTGCTGGGCCTTTGGTTCCACAACAAATTTTCAAAAATAAAGAAATAAAAAATAAAAATGCGTTGGATTATTAGTATAAAAACTATATTATTACTAAATTCATATTTATATATAATTATATATATTATATATATATATATATTATATATATATATATTTATATATATATATATATATAATATTATATAATATATATATTATTATATATATTATATATATATAATAACTTATATATATATATGATATATATTATATATATATATATATATATATAATATATATATATATATTATATATATATATATATTTATATATATATAATATATTATATATATATATATATATATATATTTATATATATCTGCCCCTCTAGTAGGTGGTATTAGCTACAGAATTCATAAAAATAAATAATTGTAAGAAGACAGATTTACAATTTTTTTTTTTTTTTTTTTTTTTTTTTTTTTTTTTTTTTTTGAAGAAAACTAAATGAACGATGTAGGATCATTTATGTTTTGTGCAAACACGCTTAGCACGTCTGATATTCCTGTTCCCAAGGTTTACCCAGAATTAACAAGTGATAGTTAAACAAAGAGTTTTCCATTTACGATGTTAATTTGCTTCACATTAATGGGTAGCAATAACGAATTGAACCGAACCATAAAAATTTTAGAGGAGAAAAGACTCAATTTCGTCTCTGTCTCATCATTTATATTTCTTGACTGTCATTAATCGAGGAATTAATTACTCAATTCAGAGTTATTACCAGAGGATGACAAACAAGTGTTTGCTTATTATGATTATGATACAATTGGTTAGAATAGAATTGTCATGGGATGGGAAGACATTTTATTTTATCATCAGAGCGTCCGTACTTGCAGAGAGATTCATTAAGTTCTTGCAACCTTAACATAATTTGCAGAGTAACGTCATGTATTACTGAAAGTTGTGAACTTTATTCTGGGCCTGTATTTTTCTTTAGTTCTTACTGAGCTTAGTCGAATGATTAAAGTGTGACTCAAAATTGACCTATATTTTGAGAGAACTTTGTTGACTGTTGTTTGAGAGATGTTAAAACATTTCTAATGTTGGTGGCTGACGGAGTTTGTGTTTTTTCACCAAACTCAAGAAAGAAACCATTTTCTTTATATTAGCACAGCATTCTCTTCATTGGACACAGTGAACATCATTTGCGGGTAGGTTTCCATTTCTTAACATTCCATTAAATACCCCACTTGAGATATTCACCTGTATGACTTTCAGTGAGAAGTTCAGAGCACGACACAAAAATTGCCTGTTGAAATAATTGTTCAACAGCATGGACGTACTCAGAAAATACAAAGAAACTTCTGACGAGATATGCTGCCAGTCGTCAGAGGAGAAAGCTAACTTGGTGATAGTATTGATAGAGGTTATTAATTCTGAAACTTTTGTTTTAACGCTGTCATACATTTTCTTTCAAATAATATCTGTAGTATTTCCTTTGAGTGTGTTGAAGAAACCGATACTTTCGTTAGCCGCACAAAGCCAAGAATTTCAACGTGACGAAACAGAAGATCGTTCATTACTATAATTTCTGTAAATTTACTATATCCATACTTTATGATTTTTCGTTTCAGTGTCCCATATTATTTGTATTTTATATTAGTTTCAAGAGTAATCTGCTTCGTTTTTTAAACTTTGAATTGGAGATCCTTTACTCTTTTACTTATTTTCCTTTCTACATTTTCCTTGTCAAAGCACGCTGGATAAAGATACCATTGCGGAATTGCTTCAAACAGTTGAATTTCGAGCGATTACTCAACAAGTACGAGCCTTATCAATATTCAAATTGCTGTTTTTCGATTGTGACTCAACATTACTGTCACTACCTATAGACCTCATTAGACAACCCATTCTAATCAATTTCTCACAAAAGTTGCTAAATTTTCTAACAAGTTCCATCGGAACATTTTCTATTCACATTCCGAGTGTCAGCGTGCGAATGCCAAATTAATTTATTTTGAATATTTGCGAAAGTCAATGCGAATATTTAAAAAACACCCGAATTAATAATAATATTATATATATATATATATATATATAAGTTATATTATATAATATATATATATATATTATAATATATATATATAATATATATATTATATAATATATATATATTATATATATATATATATATATAATATCACCCGTATATATAATATATATATATATATTATTTTTTGCACCTTTTATCAAGAAAAAATAGTCGCTGGAATCATACAGTTACAATAATTTTAGCTTTTCTTGTGATTTACAAAATTACAGTTATCGTACAGTGTTATTACTGCATTGAAAAAATGTTAGATGATATATGGGCAGCAATAGTTGCAATTGGTATATATTTTAGTATAATTTGTTTTTTTCCATATTTTCACACTTTTCAAACACAGAAATTTATAAAATTATGATAACTGTGGTAAAAGAGAACCAAAAGAAAAACGGCCAGCCCAGCTCGAAGCATTTACTCCTTGAAACAACGGGGATGTATGCCTTCTGAGCAGCATGTCCTAAACTCGATTACAAGGCTATAATGAATAAGAGGCTATAGAATATTTAGATTACATTAGGATAGATATAACAAAATTTAACTGAACAATAAATTTAGAGGAGGGAAAAAAACTTTAAGACAGAATGAACCTGCTCATCCCATGACGATAACAGCCAACCTTCCCATCTTTTCGTCGGAAGTCCACCGTGCGTTCTTAATGGTCAAAGTTTGTATTCAATGCCCAGGTATTTAGCGTGGAAACTACTTCTGAAGTTCTTCACAGTTAGAACAGATTAAAGTGCAAAGATGTATTTAATAAGTTTTGAATTACAGGTAAGAAATATTAATATAATTAAAAAAAAAATATGTAGGATTGGAGCCTGAGTTACTCAGATATCACTATAACATGTAAATTGACGTATTTAAAGCAAAACACTAGGGGTGAAGTAAATCACGAGTGTTTAAGAATGGTTATGCGACTTATATATATATATATATATATAGTATATATATATTATATATATATATATATAATAAATATATATATATATATAATATATATATATATATATATATATATATAATTATAATATAATATATATATTTATATATATATTGATGCAGAAATAACACCTTAAAAGAATATTACAATATTAGCATAAATTTGTTGGTCGGAGGTCATGATGTAAGAAAATCACTGGAATTGTCTAAAGGTGGAATTAGAAGCAAATGTTTGAGCAAAGAGTTCAGCTTTTAGTGAAAGTTAAACGGCATTTGTGCTGTCGATACTAAAGGAGGGCAAGGCAAAGAAGCAAATCTAGGTTAACATTTTTTTGAAAACTGTCAGAAAGGACGTGAGGAAGAAGAGCCAGTCAGTAAGGTTATTGCATTTTCTACTGAGAAAGAATTTTTTTTGGTGTCCTGAGAATAAATTTTAGCACGATCTTGGGGATAAAAATAGTTGCAATGGATAAAGGGCTTCTCAAGATTACAGTAAGTTCGTAGTGCAGCGTCCCGTGTGGCTAATAGCCTGGCGAACAAGGCAAAAGTTTTTAAACAAGGTTATCTTGTTTTAGTTGAAAGGTAAGATCATGCAGGGGTGCACTCCTCCCAGACCAGAGAGAGAATAGCTCGCCCGCTTTGCCACTCGGAGAAAAAACCCCTTTCCACGGACCTGTATCATCCATTGGGAATTCAAGAAAGTACGGACCGCAAGTCGTTGGACTCGCGGTCGTACATATTTGTAGCTTGAAGTTGCCAAAAACGTTTTCTCGCAGTAGGCAGGGCTCTTTCCTGCAGAAAACGTGGAGAGATAGAACAGAAAACATATATGAGAGTGATCGGAGGAACCCAGAGGAGCTGCACTAACTACTCGAGGTCATTCTGGATTGAAAAGTGTAGCAAGTTCACCAACTGTATCTTGAGATTTAGAGGAAAGCAATTGGCCGAGGTGACGTTGAATCACAAGAAATGAATGATTCAGAGAAATGTGAAGAGAGAATGTGTTCAATTTGGCAGCCTAAGTAGTCGAAGAATTTAGGATAGATAGTCAGTTGAGTTAGGAGACAGATATACAGAACAGATGAAATTAGCGGTAAATTGACAGATTAACTTGAGCCATTAGATAAAATATTCGGAAAACTCCAAATCAAAGACACGGGAACAAACAACATCATTGCAAACATTGGCACAACTGCCTTCGGCTGAAAATTGAAAAAGATAGTAGGAGTCAACAGAATAGAGTTTGAAGTCAGAACGCTCAAAAATCTAAGTTTCGGTTAAGAATAATAGATAAGGTTTAGAGGAGGTAGAGGTGATGTTCACAAAGTTGAGGATTAGATTTAAAAACCGAGAAAGTTACACAAATTTATGAAGAAAAGAGACCGTGCATCAAAACAGGCCGGCAATTCCGTGACGGCACCAACTTCATCACCGGAGGCTGTCAATGGCCTTTAATGGTGATAAGAGTAGGGTGGATAAGGGGTTATTTTTGGAAGCCACCCCTAAAGGCTTCTCAGAGACTAATCGCGTGGCTGCCATTTTTTCCCATTTTTTATTTTCTTTTTAAGTGTTGTCTGCAATTGTATTTTATGGTGTGTGATAGGAGAGCTTGCTCCAATGTAAGAAAAATGTGGATATGAGCGCAAAAGGAGTAACAATTGGGCACTGGAGTG
>JABUQX010059825.1:12500-17500 GCA_015478945.1 Trachelipus rathkii | reverse complement strand
GAATGAGCTCACCCAATTCCTCTTGACTTAGTCGGTGCGGTGTATCATCGTTTACCTCCAAATCTAGGTCATGGGATGTGGAAGGCTTTGTTTGGTTCTTCTTCTTCTTTCTCCCCACTTTCATTTTCTACTACAGCTCGATATGGTGAGGTGGGGTAGAACTGGTATAGACTACCTGAATTATTATTATTATAGGTCGAATAGCAGATAGAAGATTCGGGTTTTCAACTATTCCTGTTTTCTTCCTTGACAATACTGCCATTTTATTTGGAGTCAAGCAAAAGCAGCAGTCATCTGGATTGTTTGTAGGCTCCCGCCAAACCATAGGCACAGCAAAAGTCGTACATCGTTTTTATTTTTCAAGCCATATCCCGTGTGTAACTGAACAAGTGTCGCAACATATATGTGTGGGCATGGACTGTATCCTTGAGTCCCCCTACCTTCATTTACCAATAACGCGGATAGGCAGTCTTCACAAGAGGCGTCAAATTGCGTTTATGTGACGAAAATGTTATTTCACTACATACGTAACAAAAATTATTCACCAAATTACACATTTTCGTGGCATTTTGATGACAACAATATTTTACACTTCAAAAACCACCAAAACATAAATTCTGAAAAAATAAAACAAACAATATGAAATTCACAGTCACATTAACAGTTATTATGTTTATAACCTACAAACATCTGGGGAACGTTCTGTTATGTCAGTTGAGGGATACGACAACTCAAAAAACAAAATTTCCCCCATACTACAAATGTAGACTCTAAAAAATTAAATGTCACTGTATATCCAAAGCAAGAGCTAATCGATCATTTTTATGGTGATTTTTGAATTCAGCAGGTGGAAATACATAAAAATACGCTAATTTTGAGCCCGAAACAATTTCATTGTTGGACAGTGTTATTATTAATAATATCATATTATTATTATTATTATTATTATTATTATTATTATTATTATTATTATTATTATTATTATTATTATTATTATTATTATTATTATTATTATTATTATTATTATTATTATTATTACTATTATTATTATTAGCTATTACTTTTAGCCTCCAATTCAAGAAATGTTATTCTTTTATTATTATTATTATTATTATTATTATTATTATTATTATTATTATTATTATTTTATTATTATTATTATTATTATTATTATTAATTATATTATTATTTATTAATTTATTTATTATTAATATTATCATTATTATTAGTATCAGTATTATTGCATGCATAATAAAATTGAAATTGTAATGTTACTTGTAATTATGATTAAATCGTTAATTGTGGTTATGGTTATTATTACTATTATTATTATTATTATTATTATTATTATTATTATTATTATTATTATTATTATTATTATTATTATTATTATTATTATTATTATTATTATTTATTATTTTAAGTTTATTATTATTCTTATTAGTATAGACTTTATATTAGTCTTTTTTCCACCATCGTTATTGCTAATTATTATTAGGATTTGAAATATTATTAGGAGTTGGATTACTGTATGGAATGATTGTATTGATACTGTTACTAGTAATATAACTAATTTTGTTATTATTATTTTTATTTATATTATTAATCTACTACTGTTATTATTAATTATTGTTATTGCTAGTAATTTTCTATTTTTTTTATTTCTTTGATATTTATTTAATATTTATTTTATTATTATTATTATTATTATTATTATTATTATTATTATTATTATTATTATTATTATTATTATTATTATTATTATTATTATTATTATTATTGTTGTTATTTATTTATTAATCTATTTATATTATTATTATGATTATTATTAGTATTATTAATTTCGGGTTTCAAGGGCACAACACTATGTGTTGCATTAGCAGCCTCATTCAGATCACTAAGAACATTATTCCTTTATTAAAATTTATTGGATATTGAAATTGTAAAATATTGGGGCTATATTAAATATGAAACTCTATGCGATCGCTAATCTAGTTTTCAATGTTCTATATTTAATAAAAATTTTGAATTGATTATTATTATTATTGATTATTATTTATTATTATTATTATTATTATTATTATATTATTATTATTATTATTTTTATTATCATTACTTATTATTATTATTCATTTATTATTATTATTATTTTATATATTGATTAATATTATTATTATTATTACAACTCTATATTTCATTATCTACTTATTATTATTATTCATTATTTATTATTCATATATATATGATTATTATTATTATTTCATTGATTGGATTATTATTATGATTATTATATTATTATTATTATTATTAGTATTATTATTTATTATTATTATAAGTGGATATTATTGTTTTTTTCCTTTCTTTATCGTTTCTTTGTTGATAACATATTCGAACATTTTGTGCAGTTTCCATTCACATTTCTGATCCCACTGTTCTTCTTATCCTATGTTCTCTTCCCTGTAGTTCCATTATCTATTTCACGGCAACAATTGCTGCACTGCAACTCTCCCTATATTCCCTTCCTGCCTCTCTGCCCTATTCTTGCCTAACCGAGTGACAAACCACCTGAAACTTGCTCGACTTCGAAATGTATGTCTCTTCTGGACAACAGATCATACTATTAAGGTTAGCGTCGGCAATATGAATCGAAAAAATAGAGGCATAATCATCAAACATAATATATAGGTCTAATGATGAACATCATTACGCACTTAAGATGCCTATGGCTAGTTAATCCATGGAAGGTCTGTTTTCGTCTTCATCTCTCTTTCTAATTCCTCATAGGTTTATCAATACCGTCTCTTCGATCTTTTTTAAACTTATCTTATTACTTACTTCAACTGAAGAATCCAGTCGAGTCTCATTAAGATCATGAAATATACTTTCTTAGCTTTTTTCTCTCTCCTCTACTAGAACTTACCAACTTTGGATCTGCTTTGCTTGTCTCTACTTCATTTGCCACACACTGTCTTTCTCATCTTCTCTCTCTCCTCTCTCTACTCTCTCGTGCTCTCTCTCTTCTTCTACTCATAGTTAGTACCTCCTGTACGGATTTGTTGTTTTAGCTTTCTCTCTATTATTATTATTATTCTTATTATATTTATTATTATATAATTAATATTATTATTTCATTATTATTATTATTATATTATTATTATTATATTATTATTAATTATATCAAGGTAGAAAAAAATAAAAATCTTGCTCTTAAGCTAACAATAGTGCATCCCAATATAAATATTTCATGTATATATATATATTATATATTTAATATATATATATACATATATATTATATATATATATATAGTATATTTTATATATTATATATATATATTATAATATTATATATATAGTATATATATATATAATATAATAATAAATAATAGTTATTATATATATATATATATATATATATATATATATATTATATATTTTTTTTTTTTTTTTTTTTTTTTTTTTTTTTTTTTTTTTTTTTTTTTTTTTAATTAAGTGTGTTTTGTTTATTAAGTGATGCCCTGTTTTAAGTGGTTTTAACTATTATGGTTTTAATATGTGAAGAATCTGATGTAACCTTATAAAGATAAGTTATTTGTTTTTAATTTTTGATTTTGAAGCTTTTTTAGTTATTTTAGATACTTATAGTTAGTTTTTAGGATTGGGCAGTTGAAAGCAATACGTATCTTAGCTAGTACTAGGTTATGTTTTTATATTTTTATTTTTTTCCTCGACTTCTTTTTAACTTAGTTTTTTGGCGTTTACGTATTTGAATATCCGTTATTATAATTTATACAGTTTTTAGCTTCCACTTTTTTAGTTGATCAATGATATTTTTTTTTATTTTTTGTATTTAATTTTTTTTGCAGAGTGTGAGAGTGTGCGGAGCGTTTTTGAACTTCTGGATTATTCATTATTTTTAGATATTTACTGTAATATATGGTTTTTTAGCGTTATTTTTAAATTTCCAGGTTTTTAATTTAGGTTTTAGCTTACGAATAACTTTATCCTCTTTTCTCTTTTGGGTTTTGTCTGTTTGTTTGTCTGTTGCTCTTTTTTGTTGTTGTGACTGTGTGTGCGTGTATGATGGCGGATTTGCGCAGGCGCGGGCTTTCAATTGACTTTACACCAACATCCGTGGCTTGCACTCTAACTCTGCATCCGTGGAATACCAACTCTCTAACTCTAACCCTAATTTTTGGCTCTTGTCTGAGACCCAGATGCCTAAGAATTCATCCTCTAACTCGTTTAATATATCCAACTATAACTTATTTCATAATTTCCGTCTGAAGGGTGAAGTATGTGCCTATGTAAACATAAAACCCTCCCGTAACACGTCTCGTGAATCTTGAATCGTCCTAACTTCGATGTTCTGTGCCTTAAAATCTTTCTTCCTTCTAGTACTACCATAAATCTTGTGCTTCTGCTCTGTTCTCCTAAAGGAACAGATTTTTCACGCCTTTTTTGATTACCTTACTACTTCTCACGAGACTTTATATTTCTCATCCAAATACTGAGGGCCTCTATTTAGGGGATTTCAATGTAACACACAAAAATGGTTTGGGTCCTCTCATACCGATTTAGGTGGGGAGGAGGCCGAATCGTTCACATTCTCAACGATCTTGAGCAACTAATTAAAGAACCCACACACCTTCCGGATCGTCCCAACCAATTCTTGAACACACACTTGACCTATGTGGCACCACTATCCTTCTCTCTTAAATACACCACTTTCGCTCCTATCGTTAATTTGACCACAACCTTATATCTCTTAATTTTAATACTTTCCCTCCAACAGCTCCATTGGCCCTACTCGTGTTTTGCTGGCACTTTGATCGGCCGATTGGGGGCATTGCGTTGCTTCTACGCTAACTATAATGGAAATGAATGCTTTTGGTCTCTGGTGACGCTTCGGCTTCTGCCATTAAGGTAGGAGCTGTAATCGTTGATGGGTTGAAGCAGGTTCATTCTTCTTCGACTAAATCTTTCTGTCCTCATAATCCA
>JABUQX010059824.1:40000-50509 GCA_015478945.1 Trachelipus rathkii | reverse complement strand
TTTCTTCCCGTTAACAGCTGTTGAGGATTAGCAGTTGAAACCACCTCACTATTTGTGGGAAAATAGGGTTGCGACAGGCCCAGCAAGCCGGCAACCGACATCACCTGCTCAAGAAACTCATGTTTTGCCTCGGAGCCCTGACAGACTTTTAAAAAGACGACCGCGCGATTTTCGAATTGGAAAACTAAAGAAACCTGAGGCTGCCACTTTAAATGTGGCGACACTTGGGGAAAAGGAGGAGGAGATGGTTGCTCCTGATGATTGACCGTAAGATTGATGTTCTGGGAGTTTGTAAAACCAGACTGTCGGGTGAAGGTGTGAAAGTGTTGCATGGTTATCTACCAGCTTCTCTACAGGGAGGACAAGAAATGAAGATGGTGTTGGTGATTTTGGACACCAGAACTAGCAGAGGGTAAGTAGGTAGAACAGGTAAATGAGCGATCCTGGGGTTCTCACAAAACAGACTGATGGATGTGAGCTTTATTCAGGTGTATGCCTAAACAAGGGAAGGAATGTTGAAAGAAAGAGAGATTTTTGATCGAGAGCTGCAAACTGTGAATATTGGGTGACTTAAATGAGCGTGGTACAGATGGAATGGAAAGGGTAGAGGATACAAGGAGAAATTAACGATTTACTTAATGCTGCAACAACAAAAACTGATTTAAAGACGTGTGAAGAGCATACCCTTGGCCTCTGAGACCTGAATCACCCTGGTTGTGGTAAAGATGAGAAAGATAGTGTTAAAAACCATATAAACGTAAGGTTAAGAAGAGATTCATGGTGGAAAAGTTGAATGTAGAGAAAAATTTAGGAGGGAAATGGAGGGTAAAAGGAGGAATGTGGTGATGGATGCGGAGGTGAAATGACAGTTGAGAGCATTGAGGGACCCTGGGTGGGCAGCCTGAGGATGCTGCAAAGTGAAGAAAGTTCATGGGAAAAAAAGAAACAAACGTTATGGTGACTGTTCAAGTTCCAGATTATGCAGAGAAAAATAAAAATTTTTAATAGGTGGATAAAGACGAGAGGAGTGGAAGAGTGGAGGAGAGGGAGGAATATGTGGAAGCGAGAAGAGAAACTGAACATGAAAAGAAGATAAAGGATAGCACATGGGGAAAGGGTTGAGGAGAACTGGAGGAAGACCTTTAGGACGAGAAAGCTAATCACTGGCCTTGCAAAAAACTATAGGAAAGGCTCTGTCCTACCAAATTATGCAATAAAAAATGATAATGGAACAGTATTAACAAGCCCATCCGATGTTATCGGAAGGTGGAAGGAATATTTCGAACAGCTGTTGAATATCCCAAATAACATAAAAGAAGAAGAGGAACAATGAGAAGAACGACATGTGGTTGAAGAGCGGAGGGTGGGGGAATGACAGATTGACCTGAGGAGGGAAATTGCGATTATGAAAAAGATGAAATGGTGCAGACGAGATGCTGGCCCGTGGAGATATTGAGAGGAGCTGGTGAAGGGGTGTTTTAGATGAATGGAAGTAATGAATAAGTGCTATAACGAAGGAAAAAGACCGGAGGATTGGAATAAATCGATTTGTGTCCTATATACAATTTGGTGATGAAACCGACTGTGAAAATTACAAGGGAATTACCCTGATGCCACATATTGCAAAGGTGTACGAGAGAAGATTGAGGGACACAGTCGAAAATAAACTTAATGAATGGCAACAAGGTTTTTGACCAAGAAGATCAACAATTGACTTGATATTTGCACTGAAGATGATGTGTGAAAAGACAAAAATTTAACCGGAAAGCATATTTGGCCTTTTTTGATTTAGAAAAGGCGTTTGATCGTATGCCGAGGGAGATTTTGTGGAGGATCTTGGGGAAAAGGGAGTATGAGGTGCCTACTAAACTGATAAGAGCTATAAAAAGCACGTATGTGGACAGTTGTTGCAAGGTGAAAACACAGATGGATGATAGTAGCTGGTTTGGAATAACAACAGGTGTAAAATAAGGAAGTATACTTTCCCCAATTTTGTTCATAACGTTTATGGATTATTGTGGCAAGGTGGTACAGAAAAAGGTGGGTGGGGAGATCTTTGGTTACCCCGATAATCTGGCGTTGATCTCGGGGTCAAGGGAGGCTCTGCAGAGGTTTATAGTGGCATAGGACGAGGTGCTATTTTGGAGACGGGAATAAAATTAATAGAGGGAAAAAGGAGGTTATGATGGTGAGTAGGAAGCTGGAAGAGTTGAATATAGAATTGGAGGGGAACGTACTGAAATAAACGGAACAGTTTGAATATTTAGGATTGTATAGTGGAGTAAGAAATATGTTTAAGAAGTTGAAATATAGAATTGGAAAGTTTACTGGGACATTTGCGTCGTTTTACCAACATTACCCAATAAACCTTAACCAAGACCTACTTTTCTTTCATATTTGAAACATATCAATATTAATTTAACATTAACATAGCAATATTTAACAAAGCCTACCAAAATTCTATCATATAATTACCTAACTAAAATACTGAACTACGAATAAATACTAACATGACAAAGTTTTAACTTACCATCAGCTGCTTACGTAGCAATATCTAACATTACTTTATATAACCAAATAAAATCCGTAATAAAATTATTTTTATTATTATTATTGTAATGCAATTATACACGTAATATATAACATTGCTTCATTTATGTATTATAAAGTAATGGCCAACATTGCCATTGCAATACCTCTTTCATTTTTCTATATATACGATGTATGATTGCAGCGGCTCGTCGAAAATATTGTAAATATGTTTGTATTTCATGAGTAAACGACAGCCAATGGAAACTTGTTTTTCGAGACTTACTTTTGAAACCTAAGTTTTGATTGGTCGTCGTTCACAAAACTGTGATAATAATAATAATATTATTATTATTATTATTATTATTATTATTTATATTTTTAAACTGTTATAAGGATACTACGCATTATTATTATATATATGTAACTGTTTTATATATATAGATAAATGTGTGGAATAATATTTAATGATTTTGTATAGTGTGAAGCGCACAATATATAAAGTCATTTGGCTTTTATGTTTTGATTTTAGAGGAAAATTGTTATTTCTTGGGAACGAAGTTCAATTGTACAGAAATACCAATTTTCGGTCTTGCTAAATGTTTAGTATATATTTGTTTTTCTGAAATAACTAATAAGTGGATACATCATTTTATTAATTATTTTAAGAATTGTGATTGGATGGTCAGGCGTAAACTGATTGACGAAGATTTGTATAAATAGTAAAATTATGAATATTTTATATCTTTCGCTTTCATTCGTCGTTAATTAAGGTGCTTACAGTTGGTATGCGCTTGATGCCTTGTCTGATCAATTTTATTATTTATAGTGTGCATATTCTTGTATTCGTGGAGTGTCTTATTTTATATTTTATTATAAAGTAATTGTAGTAATGTTTTTAAATGTAATATGGTGTTGTAATTTTCAATGTGGAAATGTGGCTTATTTTCTTGTAAAGCTAATGGTGTTTTAAGCTGTGTTTTAAATATAATTGTGTTTATTTGTGTAAATATAATTTTGCATTGCTATTTTAAAAGCATCGTCTGTAAATGCGATTTGCAAATGCATAGTGTCTGCGGTGTTGCTATATATCACTAGCAGGTAAGGGTATTTATTGAAGGTATTTATCGTAGTATAAGATTCTTTGTGTTAACAAATATAAAGTGTTTAACGATTAAAATTTTTATTATTTTTTACACACGAGTAATTGCTAAAGCTTCATTTTATTTATTTGAATTAGATTTGCTTTATTACTAGTTTGGCAACTCTTTGCTTAATATCAGCTATATGATCAGCCGAACTCGTATTCATTTGTACACACTGGATAAATCGATGTTTTAAGTAATTATTAAAACATTTAATCCATAAAAATTAATATTTTATATCTTTTGCAAAGACAGTCTGTCCACATATTTTGTTAATATATTCTGCTTATTTATATATATTATTGAACATAAATCCATATATTGTTTTATATATATATTATTATATATATATATATTATATTATATATGTATATATACATATTAAGTATATATATTATTATTACATATGCCATTATTACATATATTAGCTGGTTATTACATTTATGCTAAAAGATTTAAATAAATATATTGGTAAAGCATTAAGTGTTGATATTTTATTTAGTTGTTTTAGAGCATAAAAATATTTCTATACATATATAGATATATTATTATTATTATTATTATTATTATTATTATTATTATTATATTATTATTATTATATATATATTATTATTATTACATATTATTATATATTAGTAGAAGGGTATATATATATATACTTGGTAGTTAGTATTTTGGTTCTATATTTGCGGTGTATGGTATGCGGATACCTATGGACATCCGGATACATGTACATGGAATTATAAAACCTGTAGATAGTTTTGAAGTATATATATATATATATATATAAATCGATATAGTACTGAAGGTTCTATATGTGCAGTGCGCATGTATACGAATACCCACGGACATTCGGATACATGTTCATGGACTTATAAAATCTAATTTGTAAGACCAGTACATTTTTATTTTTATTTTTATTAAAATATTTCTAAAATTATCCCAGTGGTTTCTCGAGTGTTTCCAAACGTGTTTTATTTTTTTATTTATTCAAATATTCAATTAGCTATTGCTTTAAGTCTTAAAGACATTGATTTAGTGATCAAAAGATTGATCACAAAACGGGTTCATTCATTGATAAGAAAAGTACTGACTGAACTGTTTTCACATAAGGCAAAGAACTCGGTCAAACCGTTGTTCCACTTGAAGGGTCTTCAGAGAGATAAGTTGGTGAGTTTTAAGTATAGAATTGCCACTATAATATTGCACAGGCCGATAGCTCACTAAATAAGAGGCTTGGATACTGATGTTACAATACAGGTTTGAGAATCTAATAAGGTGTTAGTTGATTGATTGTCACGGGGGCCTGGCCAAAGGATTTGTTCATCAGTTCGAAGAGTAAGTTATGACATATAATTTAATATCTTTTTAACCAATCACACTACATTACTAAACTTGGGTTTTCCTTTTCTAGATATTATAAACTTTCAGTCATTACTTCTTATCAGTGAAGCGCTTGTAGTAAAGTTATTTTTGCTATTTTATTGAATATTTAAGCTCAAGGTAGTACAGTCGTTTGTTAAAACCTGTGCCAGAACTAATGTTCAAGGGTTGTAAGTAATACCCCAGTTGTTGATATATGATATAAGTTGATATTGTATTGTTTTTTTTTGTAACTGTCAATATAGTCGGCTGGACTATTTGCTTGTATTGAAGTTAAACCATTTAATTTTCTCTTTGCGTATTGGTGGATAACAAAATGCTATTCCATAATAGTTACTGCTTGGAAATAGAGAAACACTGGAATAATTTTGGTAATTTATATATTATGCTCTTATAAATATATATATATATATAAAATATATATATATATATATTTATTAATATTGTTTAGATAGGCGTTAAAGTTTGCAAAATTAAGCGGAGCGAAATAGTGGTTTCCGGAATTCACAATTTTCCTCTGTTTGTGAAAACACTGGTTCCCCCAAAAAGATTTTTGTCAACCCATTGCAGATTGTGTAAACTTGAATATATATATATATATATATATATATATTTATATTTATATATATATATATATATATATATATATATATATATATATATATATATATATATATATATTATATATATATATATATATATATATATATATATATAAGTAATATATATATATATTATTATTATACATAGCGCTATTATTACACATATTATTATTATTATGTATATTATTATATTATATATATATATATATATATTATTATATATATATATATATATATATATATATATATATATATATATATATATATATATATATATATACATATATATATATATATATATATATATATATTATTATATATATATATACATTAGTAATTTTGCGGTTAGAAATTTGTTTTCATAGAGCTATCAGTGAAAGCTAAATTTCGGAAATTTCGGGTAGAAAACGGATCAGGATTCGTGCGTTGAAAGTGGACCCATATGGAATAATACATTTTGTAATTGTTTGTATACAAACAAATATAACTAAGGGCACATCTAACGCCGAGTTTTATGGAGATGTAAATCAGGGAGGTTTAGGGTGAAGGAGACTTCACCAGTGTTATTGGGGAAAAGATCGAGCGACTCAAGAAGCCGCAATTGAACAACAGAGGTTAGCCGCAGCTTTGGAGGAAAAGAAGGTGGCTGCTGCTGAGAAAAGGTTAGCACTTGAGACGGAGGAGAAGAAGGTTGCTGCAGCTCTAGAAGAGAAAAGATTAGCGCTTGAAGATGAAAGAGAGAAGGCTAAGATTGAAGCTGAAGCTCAGAGAGTTAAGTTAGAGGCAGAGAAAGATGCAAGAGAGGCGAGTAGGGAGAAAGCTAAGCTTGAGGCAGAGGCGAGTAAGGAAAAAGCTAAGATCGAAGCAGAAGCTCAAAGAGTTAAGTTAGAGGCGGAAGAAAGAATGCTTCAGATGAAGCTTGATGCTGAAGAAAAACAGCGTCAACATGACGCAGTGATAGCATCACAGAGTACTCAGAGCAGCCATAGTACTTCCTATGCTAGTAAGTATCCGAAGTTGAAGCTTCCATTCTTCGACGAAAAGAAAAACGATATTGAAGAATTGTTAATGTTTGAGAAGCAAGCAGAAGCAAACGATATCCCTGTGGAAAAGCGAGCGATAGTTTTAGGAAGTTTCCTAACAAGCAAAGCTGTCAGTGTATATAATAAGATGACTGTTGAAGAGTTAAAGAGCTATGAAGGTCTGAAAAGAGCTTTATTGGAGAGGTATGGGCTCACGGAAAGTGGGTACTGTACAAAGTACAAAACTATAACTCCTACGGAAGATGATAATCCTAGGCTTATTTATATAGAGTGATTGATAGCTCTCAAAAAATGAGTTAACAGCAGCAGAGGGGGCACTGGACACCTGCTGATCTTATTGAATTTTTTCTCTCGGTGATATGATAATTGGTCATTCCAAAGAACTCGCAACTCACTTAAGGATAAGACAAGAAGAAAGCAATTCAGAAGAGATAATAACTTGTTCTGAAGGATATAGAAGCGCATCGTTTGAGGTTCACCGTTAATAGGTACACCCGACTTCGCAAGCGCGAAGATAAAAGTACACATATAATAACAATAAAATTAAAGCCAAAGGCAATGGTTATTCAATGAATGGTAGTAATCAGAGTGAAAATCAACATGCAATCGAGAGCAATTGACAATGGAAGCAGGATCGAGGTGAGCGGCGACAGACGAACTGAGTCGTCGCAGAAGAGTGAGCCAGAGAGTGCTCACGTGCCATGTCAAAGGAGGGCATCTCAAGAGATTGTAGAGTCCCTTCCATATATATTTCAGCTGTAGTGGTATAGGACAAAATGTTTCCAGTAAACAAGAGGGCGACGAAAGAACGACGCAGCATTTGGATTCGCAATAGAAGAAGGAACCCCGTGTCGGATGCCTGTAGCTTATGGGACGGTGAACGGATGCCGTGCCAAGGCACTCCGTGACTCTGGTTGTAGTCATGTAATCGTACGAAAGGAATACGTACACAAGGAATGTTATGTTGGTGACAGCGTAACATTGAGGTTGATGAACGGAACGGTGATAGAGGCTCCACTCGCGACGATTAATGTGGACACCCCTTACTTCGAGGGTAGGACGACTGCAGCAGTACTGCGGGGTCGCTTATGATTTAGTTATTGGGAATGTCAGAGGTGCATTACCCCCATTCCAGCCTAACCTCGCATGGGAGTCGACCATGTGTCGAGGGCCTCGTAAAGTAGAGGTCGGGCATAACAGTAGAAGTATGCTGGTCCCATAGCTGAGAAGCGCTAGAGAAATTCCAGAAGAATCTGCACCAAATAAATTCATAATTATTAAATCGGGCGGAGTTTGGAGAGGAAGATGCTTTACAGAGGGAAACCTCCAAACGTCACCAAATCTCGGGACATCATCAGAAAAGATGTCGAGCCAACCAGTGAATGTCACCATCGTGTGATGATGAAAAGAGTCCCAATGTCATCTAAGGACGAAGAGCTTACAGGAAAGAAGATAAAGTCCCCATTGAACCACTAAGCAATGTTGAAGGAAGGACACAAGGAATGATAGATGTCCAGGAGGAACGGTCAATGGTAGAGAGCACGAAATGGTCTGATGAAACAGGATCGTGCGGATGAAGATGATGAGATGGTGAGAGGTGGGACATAGATAGTCACAACCAGAGTTCTGAAGAGAAGGGTATTGTAGCTGTGGGTGAAGGGATATAAACCCATGGTGATTGAAGTTCAAGAACAAATTAACGAGCGGAAGACTTTTAAAAGTAAACAGAAAGATGCGATGTCTCACAGAGAGGAAGTTAAAGAGTGTAGTGTAAAGGAAGTTTGCGACGGTATGCCGGAACGCAGGAAGAAGCCGAAGAGTCATCCTCAGTATTATTATTGGGGCAGTCAGAATTCATTGCGTTCAGGATTAAAGGTTGGGAACAAGGGAAGAGCAAGGTTCGTTGAACTGTTCAGTGAGGAGGAAAAGTCATTGTGCAATAACACTTCGATAAAAGAAGTGAAGATGAGACGCCGAGACTGCCACGGAAAAGTGGTACAGTCGCGTCAATATGTTAAAACGGCACAATGCAACGTTTGAAAAACGAGGTATTAGAGAAGACATCGCAGCATGGAAAAAGGGTTTGATAATAAAAGAAGTTTGTGCGGAGAGGATAAGAGGAACACACTGCAGCGGAGGAGAAAGAGGCATGTCAGGAAGAAAGGAAAAAATGCGAAACTGATTTGGTAGAAGTCAGAGTGTGGTGATGATAAAGAGTTCTCACATGAAGAGTCATTCGCATGGTGAAACTTTGTTTGCAATGAAGATGAGAGGAGTTGGCAGAAAGGGAGGAGAGTGTCGGAAGAGACACAGAAAAACAAAGAAATGTGTGATACTATGGAAGAAGTTAGAGAGAAGGAGATAACGAAGAAAGAAGAAGGTGTAGGTCTGGAGGAAAGGGTGTAAGAAGAATACTAGTAGTTGTATGTCAAAAGAAAATGCCAGCAAAGATGGTCATAACGAAAATAAGAGATGAAAGAAACGAAGCTGACTATTTTGTTGAAAATAGATTTAATTATTTTGTGACCCGGCGCAAACACCCGACTACTCTTGTGACTGTTCTTCAAAAGAAAATTTAAGTTTGCCCTAATCCACATTAGTGGGTGAGACAACGTCGTCACTGACCATTTAAGCAGATCATATGCCGACGACACATCTGGTCCATTATCAGAAGTCTCTACTGAAGAAGGAGCACTGAGTAAATGAGACCAATGTTTTATTCACGTGTACAATAACAGCAAAAAAGGTACAAATTTGCTTCAAAGGGTGGCAAAGATGTATGCAATTATACAGCGTAATATATAACATTGCGCTTCATTTATGTATATAAAGTAATGGCCAACATTGCCATGCAATACCTCTTTCATTTTTCTATATATACGATGTATGATTGCAGCGGCTCGTCGAAAATATTGTAAATATATTTGTATTTCATGAGTAAACGACAGCCAATGGAAACTTGTTTTTCGAGACTTACTTTTGAAACCTAAGTTTTGATTGGTCGTCGTTCACAAATCTGTGATAATAATAATAATACTATTATTATTATTATTATTATTATTATTATTATTATTATTATTATTATTATTATTTTTTAAACTGTTATAAGGATACTACGCATTATTATTATATATATGTAACTGTTTTATATATATAGATAAATGTGTGGAATAATATTTAATGATTTTGTATAGTGTGAAGCGCACAATATATAAAGTCATTTGGCTTTTATGTTTTGATTTTAGAGGAAAATTGTTATTTCTTGGGAACGAAGTTCAATTGTACAGAAATACCAATTTTCGGTCTTGCTAAATGTTTAGTATATATTTGTTTTTCTGAAATAACTAATAAGTGGATACATCATTTTATTAATTATTTTAAGAATTGTGATTGGATGGTCAGGCGTAAACTGATTGACGAAGATTTGTATAAATAGTAAAATTATGAATATTTTATATCTTTCGCTTTCATTCGTCGTTAATTAAGGTGCTTACAGTTGGTATGCGCTTGTTGCCTTGTCTGATCAATTTTATTATTTATAGTGTGCATATTCTTGTATTCGTGGAGTGTCTTATTTTATATGTTATTATAAAGTAATTGTAGTAATGTTTTTAAATGTAATATGGTGTTGTAATTTTCAATGTGGGAATATCGTGGTTTATTTTCTTGTAAAGCTAATGGTGTTTTAAGCTGTGTTTAAATATAATTGTGTTCATTTGTGTAAATATAATTTTGCATTGCTATTTTAAAAGCATCGTCTGTAAATGCGATTTGCAAATGCATAGTGTCTGCGGTGTTGCTATATAT
>JABUQX010059824.1:22500-25000 GCA_015478945.1 Trachelipus rathkii | reverse complement strand
TTTCTATTTTCTTGATATAAATAAATTACTTGTATATTATATATATATATATATATATATAATCGTCACTTAATTCAGTTTCAGTATTTTTCTTTAATTGATATTAGGTTAGGATAGGTTAGTTAAGTTAAAGTTGTTAAGTTAGGGTAGGTGTAGGTTAGTACTTAAAGTTAGCCTAAATTCTAACCTAAACCTAACCTAACCTAACCTACCTAAACTTAACCTTTGCCAAGAGCTTTTACAAATATTTTCATCAAAACCAAGTTTAATGTGCAAAGGTGGAAGAAAGACAAAATCTGCGGATTCACAAGTGGTTTATGTGATATGTTTTTGGTCCAAGGATTGAAATCATTTCTTTGAGGCCAATTTTTCCGAATGTAGTGATTTTTTCTGTCGCAGCTGTACCATTTGCAGAGGAAGCAGCAGAATTTGTGCATCTCTGTTCCATTTGCCTGTTAATAGTCCAATGACCTTTAGGTCCCCACAAATTTGCCATTTAAATGTTGTGTACGTTCAACTAGGGCGTTAAGTTATGAACTCATAACTTCGCTCCTTTCCTTTGTATTTGAGAAATAATTGCCAACAAGGAACAGACGAAAAAACATTTAATTATATGGAGCAGCTCTGCCTTGAGCCTACGTTTAGAGGAATCAATCAACAGGCGCAACTCTACTGATATCTCATGTCCCAATGCCTCTCCAATAGGCCATTAACATCCACAGCAATATACAAAATTCATCTTTCTGCGCAAAATAGTTTGCAAAGCTGTCTCTGTCTGCCTCTAAATGAACTAATGTTTACACCTTTCTCTAATAAATTCCAGCCCTGAATCCTAGAAGCCAAGCAATTCAAGTCTGTTGTAGAGCTTTAGATCTCGTACAATATCGTTAAGCTCCTCCTATGTGATTTCTTGATGTGAACATATCATAGATGTTGATGGTTCAAAGTCAGAATCTTGATACCTTGTGATGATCGGAGGGTTCATCCTCTGAGTCAACAGTAAATTCATCGGGAGGTGTAGACAGGAAGATCACTGAATGAGGAACTGGAACATTGCGTGTGGTTGTATGTTTGGATACGACACAATGTTTGGGTTTGAAGAGACCTCTGTATTATTTCTCGAACAGAAGTAACAATCCGTTTACGTGATTTGTCGGTTCACGCAAAACATAGGTACATCAAATTCATTACGGCTACTTTCCTTTTAACCAGTTTCTCAGATTCCTGGAACGTGAATTGCAGTATACATAAGGAGCCCAGGACTTATCCTGGTCCCCAACTTTAATCCAAAGTACAATTCATAAGCCTTTCTAACTAATGGGGACAAGCTACATTGTTGCGTTTTAAATTTGCAAGTTCGTCCACACACATAACAAAAAAAGGCTAGGCTATTTTTACCACTGACGTTGGCATAAGATCTTAGGACAAGCATATAAATACTTTTGTTATAATAATTATTTCCCATTATTATGTTATAGTAAAATTATAATTTTGGAATATAAACTGAAAAAGAATAATATTATAAATAATATATTATATATATATATATTTTATATATAATATATATATAATATATATATAAATATATATATAATATTATATATATATATAATATATATATATAAATATTATATATATATATATATATATATATATATATATATTATTCTATTTAGGTTTATATTCAAAATTATAATTTTACTATAACATAATAATGGGAAATAATTATTATAGCAAAAGTATTATATGCTGTCTAGATCTTATGCCACTCAGTGTAAAAATTAGCCTTACCTTTGTTTTGTTATGTGTGTGCGAGAGAACTTGCATGGTTTAAAACGCAACAAGTAGCTTCACCATTAGGTAGAAAGGCTTATGAATTGCTAATTGGATGTAAGTTGGGAGCAGGATAAGTCCGGGATTTCCTTATGTATACTGCAATTCACTTTCCAGGAATCTGAGAAACTGGTTAAAAGGAAAACGTAGCCGTATGAAATTTGATGTACCTATGATTTGGCGTGAACCGACAAATCACGTAACGGATTGTTACTTCTGTTCGAGAAATATACAGGGGTTCTCTTCAAAACCCAAACATTGTGTCCAGTATCCAAACCTACACACCACACCGCAATGTGTCCAGTTCCTCATTCAGATGATCTTCCTGTCTACACCTCCCGATGAATTTACTGTTGACTCAGAGGATAACCCCTCCGATCATGACACAAGGTTTCAAGATCCTGACTTTGAACCATCAACATCTATGATATGTTCACATCAAGAAATCACATAGGAGGAGCTTAACGATATTGTACGAGATCTAAAGCTCTCACAAACAGACTTAGAATTGCTGGCTTCTAGGATCAGGGCTGGAATCATAGAGAAAGTGTAAACATAAGTTCTTTAGAGGCAGACAGAGGACAGTTTTGTTGCAACTATTTGCGCAGGAAGAATGGAAATTGTATATTGCGTGATGTTAATGGCCCTATTGGCAGAAGGCATTGGG
>JABUQX010059824.1:0-15000 GCA_015478945.1 Trachelipus rathkii | reverse complement strand
TATATATATATATATATATATCTTTTATATGTATATATATATATATATATACCGGTTATATATATATATATATATTATCTATATATATAGTATATATTATATAATATATAATATATAATATATATTATATAATATATATTATATATAATATATATATATATAATATATATATATATAATATATATATGGATTTATTTAATATATATATATAATATATATATATATATATATATATATATATATACTATTATTATATATATAAATATATATATATATATATATATTATATATATATATATTAGTGTTATATTTTTGGTTAATGTCTTATGAAATAAAAAATTGATAGAATAGGGTGGGTTAGAGAGCTCGTATCCCCCTGAAACTTTGTACCCCCTAGTTGATGACGTAACGTCGTCGCAGACGAGATTAAGAATGTCTGTAGCCCCCATAGGAAAGTAGTAGATTTCGAGGAACTATGTGGTGTTAGGGAGATAATATTCTCCTGAAACTTGGTACCCCTATAGGTGATGACTTAATCTCATCGCAGACAAACGATGTTACGTATGTCTGTAGCCACCGTAGTGTGCTACAGCTCCCTTAAAGGGTAAATTTGACTCCTATATGGTTTGTTAGAGAATTGTATCCCTTGAGAATTGGTAGGTTTATAGGTGGTAGTGTCACCTAGTGGTATAGGAGGTTACGTTTGTCTGCAGCCCCCACAAGGGGCTGCACCTCTCCTAAAATTTTATTTTTCCGCCTCGTTGCGGTATGAGGGAGCCTAAGCGTGAGCGTGAGCGTTGGAGCCGGGAGCCGGAACCGGACAGGAGTCGAGTCGGAGTCGCGAGTCGGGAGCCGGAGCCGGAGCCGGAGGCCGGAAGCCGGACAACGAGCCGGAGGCCCTCGTGCTTGAGCGTAGTTAGTTAGCTACCATTTTGGTCTACATGCTTATAATAATTTTTTTTAAGGGATTAGAGAGTTGGCATCCAACAATATACTTGCCTACCCCCAAGTTTTCAGTGATGTAGTCACTTCAACGAAATGGTTACGTACCAGTGATTTTATCGCTTGGGGTTGACGCTCCCTTTAAGTTGTAATTTTAGAGCTCCCCTCTTACTTCTCCTGTTTTTGGTAAGGTTTAGGGTTACTGTCTCCCCTTAAAAACTTGATATCCCCTCTTTTAACCTCGGCTACTTATCGTGCACCCGTATGAGGTAGCTGAGCCCCCAACTTGGTATGGCTCTAGTTAGATGCGAAAATAAGCTGCCGACATCGATTCAGTACGATGATTCTATATATTCTTATTTGTATTTTAAAGTATTCAGGTAAAGGGTTAGGCGTTCGAATTTTCATTCTCGAAGTTTTATGGATCGCCATTGTGTCTCAAAATTGGTATTGCATATAGTGATGATGTCACCTTTGTCGTAGACGAGTTACATTGCGCCTCTCTTAAAGTAGGATTCCCTTTTATTGGTGTCATTGGGAGTTAGTGTCCCTCCACTCACATGATAATTTTATTGATGATGATGACACCTCGGTGGTTCGTAGGTTTTCATACAGATACGACTCCTGCAAGTGGATGTTGAATTCTTTAACTTTGATATTGCTGGAGAAGCTATATGGAGCCATAAAGCTGTCGACCATGCTTCGCTGAGGGATAGAAGTCAGGGAAAATCTTGGAAACTGAGAAGTCTCATGATACGGATCACTTGAGCTCTGGACCAGAGCCGTGCTGGAGCCGGAACTGGTTTTAAATTTGCACATAATAGTCCAAGTTGTGTGTCTTATCCTATATTTACAAACATGAGGAACTTGATTTTGAGTGTTTAAAGTTCCTAAAGGGGATCTAAGAGCCCCAGTTCAAATCCCTAAGAAATAAAGTAATGAGTACGTAGCGGAGGAAGGAGGTAGTGTCAAAAAAGGCTCGTTCGGGCGCAAAACTAAAGCGTGTGCCCAAAAACAGGCACAATATTTGCGCGTTGAACGAAATTGTTAATGTTACTCGTTTTCTGCCATTTTAATAATTTTTTCAAACAAATACATTTTTCTTTTAATTTTTTTCCAAATTTTAAGCATTAACTATAATATTTTGAGTACATAATTACCTTTAAACCTAAAACATTCAAATTTTCTCATATTCCTTTTTCAAACCTAAACTGACTATTTTTTTATTTCTTTAAAGTTACTAAATATTTAATAAATTTTATTAAAATTAGCACTCAATCAATAAATCAATAGATCAAACTCTAATCAACCACCCCCACTACTCCTGTCCTGTCACCCGTGATCTATTGATAAATAGATTAAAGCCATGATCAAGTGATTAAAATCCTAATTAAACTTAATTATTTTTACAACATAACCTAATTTTTTTTGTAAGAACATTACATAAAATTAATGAAAACATTTTGTTTTTACTAAATCGAGGAAGATGGAGAAAAGAGCAAAAAGAAGTCTTATATGCCAGAGCAATTGGACCATTGTAGGCGTCGGTGCCGGAGCCGGTGCGGCATAGATTTGGCAAGCATACCGCTTCAAACACAAATTTTGGTGTCGATGTATATGTATTAAGAATGTAGATCCCGAATAAGATAGTTTCAGAACCCTCAGGTGTCTCGGTGAATCTCCAGGAGGGAGTCCCAGACCAAAGAACAGAGTGCTTAGCAGGAGAAGAAATGCATAAAGTGCATAAGAGAAGTATATGAAGGAACAATGACGAAGGATGATGATTCTTGAAGAATCAGAAATGGTAAGGTACCCATATGAGATATTGACCGATCACCAAAATGGATTTTACCCTTGAAATAATTTTATTGGGAAATGAGCTATTAATTACATAGACACTCACTTGCATAGTTAAAAATAATAAGTTATATTTATTAATGTATTAATTTATATATGCATATACTCTATGTCTCCATATTGGTGGGTGGAGTGGCCATCCATAGGATGAAGTTTTATTTATACCAGTCCTTGTACGAATTTGAAATTATAAATAATCTTGTAACCTAATAATAATAATAATAATAATAATAATAATAATAATAATAATAATAATAATAATAATAATAATAATAAAAATAATAATAAAAATAATTAATAATAATAATAATAATAATACAATTAATAATAATAATAATAATAATAATAATAATAATAATAATAATAATAATAATAATAATAATAATAATAATAATAATAATAATAATAATAATAATAATAATAATTAATAATAATAATTAATAATAATAATAATAATAATAATAATAATAATAATAATAATAATAATAATGCGGTGCAAGAATCAATATTTCCTCTTGACTTGTTTAATGCATGTCATGTCAAAGCATGTGTAATGAAGGGTGTTGAATACTCATACACTGGCACCCCGCCAACTATGAGTTGTTATATGTTTAAAAGTTGGGTGTGGGCCCAGTGTATTCCTTTTACTAATAAATATATTTTCACTTAAAATATGACTTTAATAATATGTATACTCCATTTTCTTTTCAAACATATACATTTATATTTTTATCCTTTCATATTACAACCGTTTCTTTATTCATTAACTAGTATAATATTTTTGAGTACATCATTTTCTTTTATTTCTGTGACAATTATATTTTCGCAATTTCTTTTGTAAACCTAAACTATTATATTTTCCAAATAAAAAATTGTTATATATATATAATATATATATATATCATGTATGAATATTTAAATATTATAAAATATTATATCATAAATATTTTTTATTATATATATATAATATTATTATATATATATAATATATATATTAATTATATAGTGGAAGACAAAATATTAAATTTCAAAGAAAAAATATGAATAATTTATATAAATTACTAAAATCATCTTACCTAAATTGCTATATAGAGTGAGCAAAGTTCGAGATAATATCAGTTTTTATGTCAATATTTTGATGTATGTAGAGGAGGGCAAGTCCAGTAAGTCTTTCATCTCCAATAGTATTTCTAAAGTAGGTTTTCAGAAGTCTTCATGTATAAAAGCTTCTTTCTACCGAAGCAGTAGACACGAAAGTAAAATTAACAGTATCTGCAACGAGATGTAAATATATGGAAATTGTGACTACGAACAAGAAACTAGTCAGTCTATTGCGGTTTTTGGACGAATCTGTCGTGATTGCCATTTCAGATTTCCATAAGACCCATTCTGCCTTTACAAATCTCAATGCTCGAGATCATCCTTGTAAAATGTTACACAATCTTTTATCTTCTCATATGGCACATTACACCTGTTCGGTATGACAAATTGCAAGTAAGATATTTCTTTATAATTTAAAAACCCTCTCCTAATGATGATGTTAAATCATCCAAAAATGGTATAAAAATGAATGTGCTATAATAGGTTTGTGGGTCGTAAGTAGAAATGTTGGCGTCTGTATTTGAATTTGTTAATTCTTGGTACAGCAATTTTAAATACCAAGCTCAGATTCAGAGCGCTTAACGGATTCTCCAAAATTCTGAGAAATTCTAACGTTGCATTTTCTCTGATGGCTTCAAGGACTTACGATGCCCTTGCACATTTTTCAAAAATCTGTTGAAATTATAAAAGAACTTCAACCAGCGCCTTCTGATAACCAAAGGAAAACAACCAAATGAGAAAAACAAAAAACAATTACACTAAAAATTCCCAAATCAGAACACTTCCCAAAAAGATGAACCCATACGAACAGAAAGCAAACTTATCGAGACGGACTTTCTTTTCTCATCTTAATTAATTTTGGATTATTGGTCTGATTATCATTTTGAACCTTCAGGGCTCGCTCTTCGGAATTTCTGAATATTGGCTACCATTCTTCTTCACTTTTTTTTTTTACAAATAAATAAGATAAATAAATAAATATAAAAAAAAACTGTGTATCCTTCACTTTCTCAGTCCCCTTGTCGTAACACCTTCGTATCATTTCAAAATTACTTCAGGTGGATTGACCCCATTCTATTTACCAAACCAGAAATAGCAAACAAGTTCTTTTTCAAGATTTCCATAGGTTTGTCTCATTTTATTGTCAGAGCTTCTCTTCGAAAATGAAGAAGCGCATTAGGCCTATATGGATCAAGATATTCACGTATGGACCTAATCTCACCAATGTCAAAATTCCACGATTCCTCGTCAAGTGACATTCTCATACCAACTTGTGTGCGATATCTCTAATATTTTATATAACAATTGTATTTTCTTGCATTCAAATATTTGTATATTTGCTTATGTCTAACGGACATAATCAAATATGTTAAGTATTTGAATGTGCCTTTCATTGTATGATATTTTTAATTTCTTAATATTACCATTTTATATTTGTAAAACTCTTACATTCACAGTTGTATGTGTGCCTATTGTCTTCGGACATAACAGATATGCTTGCATGTGAATGTACTTTTCACTGTATGTATATATTTTCTTTATTATTTCTTCATTGAAATGTTTTGTATGTTTGTGCGCATTTTCGAATGCCCCCAAATATGCATACATTTGAATGATGATTAGCTTTTATATCTTATTTAACTATTATAACATACTTCACCACTCCGTGTTTAGAGTGGGAAGTATTATAGCGCCCTCAATTGTAACTATTCACAGAAATTTGAAATTTATATTATGTCGAACTTATGTAAAATTGGGCGTAAGCAAAATTTTTAATAAGTTTGACGGAAATTGGATATAAAACGGGAACTTGTTAAGAAAAACGTTGAAATACTCAGTCAGAAAAATTAATCAGAAGAAATAGAAGACTCACTTAAAGATACTCTCTCCGGAACTCCCTCCTCCAAACTTCAAATTACAAGAAAACGCAGTTTCAGCAAGGGAGTCAAAATTCAGGAAAAGGCCGCCACTCCGAATCTCGATCATCAAGAATTCCGAAAAGAAGAATTCGACAAGGGAGTCAAATTCAAGGAAAGGCCGTGGACTGCTCATGTCTACTATGAAGAAAAAGATATCTCAACTGTCGCGGCAACTTTTATTACCCTTATGTTGAATAAATTACATCATTTAAAATATGAGATTTTAATTTGCAATCAATAAATTATATAGGGCCTTGCTTTCGAAAAAAGCCACCAACTTAGCAAGTTTGTCCTATAAATATAATATATATATATATATATATATATATATATATAAAAATATAATATATATAATATAATATATATATATATATATATATATATATATATATATATATATATATATATATATATATATATAAATTAATAATATAAAAAAAAAACTAACAAAAAGAAAAACTTACCAACATAACAGCAATTGGCTAAAATAAAACTTAACTACCATAGTGTAAATGATAGAATTTAAGAGAATGCATACTTTCTCGACCTCTTTATATGTACATACATCATAAACCACTATAACTCCCAAGTACGGAGTCAATTTATTATTTATTCTAACATTTGTCTTGTTAGGTATGTCTCAATATAAAACTCTTGGCGATTGCCACTGTGTGAACTTTGAATGAAATACAAATTTAGATGATTAAGATCACTAAGAAACACCTCTCAAAAATAAAAATAAAACGTGCAGATGAAACATTAAAGTCTGATGCTGCCTTTTTGAAGAACGCCGGTAAACTAAAACTATCTATAATCCCCGCATCTCCGTTTAAACAAACAAATATGCCTAACGTCGCAACATATGTAGTTGCCTAGTGTTGTTTGAAATTATAATTCAGGCTCTAAGACTAAAATAAGTCGAAATATAAATTTAATAGTGACGTAGATGGCATATTTATCCGGATCATTATTTTCTTTTAATCTAACATTCGAAAGTCTATTTATGTTTATTGGTTCAGGGAAATTATGGTGTGTAATAATAATAATAATAATAATAATAATAATAATAATAATAATAATAATAATAATAATAATAATAATAATAATAATAATAATAATAATAATAATAATAATAATAATAATAATAATAATAATAATAATAATAATAATAATAATAATAATAATATTAATAATAATTGTAGTGCGATTGGTTAAAAAGATATTAAATTATCTGTCATAACTTACTCTTCGAACTGTTGAACAAATCCTTTGGCCAGGCCCCCGTGACAATCCAATCAACTAACACCTTATTAGATTCTCAAACCTGTATTGTAACAGTATCCAGGCCTTCTGTTAAGTGAGCTATCGGCCTGTGCAATATCGCAGAACAAATCTATACTTAGAACCACCAACTTATCTCTCTTGAAGACCCTTCAAGTGGAACAACGGTTTGACTGAGTTCTTTGCCTTATGTGAAAACAGTTCAGTCAGTACTTTTCTTATCTGTGAACGAACCCGTTTTGTGATCAATCTTTTGATCACTAAATCAATGTCTTTAAGACTTAAAGCAATAGCTAATTGAATAATTGAATAAATAAAAAAAAATAAAACACGTTTGGAAATACTCAAGGAAACCACTGGGATAATTTTAGAAATATTTTAATAAAAAAAATAAATAAAAATGTACTGGTCTTACAAATTAGATTTTATAAGTCCATGAACATGTATCCGAATGTCCGTGGGTATTCGTATACATGCGCACTGCACATATAGAACCTTCAGTACTATATATCGATTATATTTATATATATATATATACTTCAAAACTATCTACAGGTTTTATAATTCCATGTACATGTATCCGGATGTCCGTAGGTATCCGTATACATGCGCACCGCAAATATAGAACCAAAATACTAACTACCAAGTATATATATATATATATATAAATATATATTATATATTATATAAATAAATATATATATATATATATATATATATATATATATAATTATATAAATTTAAAAATTTTATTATAATTTCTTTAAAAAAAATTAAAAATAAAAAAAATATTAACTCTAAGTGGTTTTGCAATACATTTATATAAATCTTGGGACATAATAAATATATATTAAATATTATGCTCCAAATAAATAAAATATCAACACTAAATGCTTTACCAATATATTTATATAAATCTTTGCCCATAAATATATATATATATATATAAAATATATATATATATTGATGTTCAATGATATATATAAATAAGCAAAATATATTAACAAAAATATATGGACAGATTGACTTTGCAAAAGATATAAAATATTTACTTGTAAATTAAATGTTTTTAATAATTACTTAAAACATCGATTTATCAGTGTGTACAAATGAATGCAGTTCCAGCTGATCAATAACAGCTGATGTCCTAAAGCAAAGAGTTGCCAACTAGTAATAAAACAAATCTTAATTTCAAATAAATAAAATGTGACTTTAGCAATTATTCGTGTATAAAATAATAAAATTTTAATCGTTAAACACTTTATATTTGTTAACACAAAAGAATCTTCACCATACTACGATAAATACACTTCAATAATAAATACCCTTACCTGCTAGTGATATATAGCAACACCGCAGACACTATGCATTTGCAAATCGCATTTACAGACGATGCTTTTAAAATAGCAATGCAAAATTATATTTACACAAATGAACACAATTATATTTAAACACAGCTTAAAACACCATTAGCTTTACAAGAAAATAAGCCACGATATTTCCACATTGAAAATTACAACACCATATTACATTTAAAAACATTACTACAATTACTTTATAATAAAATATAAAATAAGACACTCCACGAATACAAGAATATGCACACTATAAATAATAAAATTGATCAGACAAGGCATCAAGCGCATACCAACTGTAAGCACCTTAATTAACGACGAATGAAAGCGAAAGATATAAAATATTCATAATTTTACTATTTATACAAATCTTCGTCAATCAGTTTACGCCTGACCATCCAATCACAATTCTTAAAATAATTAATAAAATGATGTATCCACTTATTAGTTATTTCAGAAAAACAAATATATAACTCAACATTTAGCAAGACCGAAAATTGGTATTTCTGTACAATTGAAACTTCGTTCCAAGAAATAACAATTTTCTCTAAAATCAAAACATAAAGCCAAATGACTTATATATTGTTGCCGCTTCACACTATACCAAAATCATTAAATTATTATTCCACACATATCTATACATATAAAACAGTTACATATATATATAATAATGAACAGTATCCTTATAACAGTTTAAAAAATATAAATAATAATAATAATAATAATAATAATAATAATAATAATAATAATAATAATAAAATAATAATAGTATTATTATTATTATCACAGCTTTGTGAACGACGACCAATCAAAACTTAGGTTTCAAAAGTAAGTCTCGAAAAACAAGTTTTCATTGGCTGTCGTTTACTCATGAAATACAAACATATTTACAATATTTTCGACGAGCCGCTGCAATCATACATCGTATATATAGAAAAATGAAAGAGGTATTGCAATGGCAATGTTGGCCATTACTTTATAATACATAAATGAAGCAATGTTATATATTACTGTACACTGCATTACATCTTTGGCCCACCCTTTGAAGCAAATTGGTACATTTTGCTTTATGTACACGTGATTAAAACATTGGTCTCATTTACTCAGTGCTCCTTCTTCAGTAGAGACTTCTGATAATGGACCAGATGTATCGTCGGCATATGATCTGCTTAAACGGTCAGTGACGACGTTGTCTCACCCACTAACGTGGATTAGTGCAAACTTAAATTTTCTTTTGAAGAACAGTCACAAGAGTAGTCGGGTGTTTGCGCCGGGTCACAAAATAATTAAATCTATTTTCAACAAAATAGTCAGCTTCGTTTCTTTCATCTCTTATTTTCGTTATGACCATCTTTGCTGGCATTTCCCTTTGACATACAACTACTAGTATTCTTCTTACACCCTTTCCTCTCGACCTACACCCTCTTCTTTCTTCGTTATCTCCTTTTCTCTCTAACTTCTTCCATAGTATCACACATTTCTTTGTCTTTCTGTGTCTCTTTAGACACTCTCCTCCCTTTCTGCCAACTCCTCTCATCTTCCTTGCAAACAATAGTTTCACCATGCGATGACTCTTCATGTGAGACTCCTTATCATCACCACACTCCTCACTTCTACAATCAGTTTCGCATCTTTCCTTTTCTCCTGACATGCCTCCTTTACTCCTCCTGCAGTGTGTTCTCTTATCCTCTCCGCACCAAACTTCTTTTATTATCCAAACCTTTTCCATGCTGCCGATGTCTTCTCCTAATACCTCGTTTTCAAACCTTGCATTGTGCCGTTTAACATCATTGACCGACTGTACCACTTTTCCGTGGCAGTCTCGGCGTCTCATCTTCACTCCTTTTATCGAAGTGTTATTGCACAATGACTTTTCCTCCTCACTGAACAGTTCAACGAACCTTGCTCTTCCCTTGTTCCCAACCTTTAATCCTGAACGCAATGAATTCTGACGTGCCCCCAATAATAATAACTGAGGAATGACCTTCGGCTTCTTCCTGCTGTTCCGCATACCCGTCGCCAAACTCTTACACTACACATTCTTTAACTTCCTCTCTTTGGTGACATCGCATCTTTCTGTTTATTTTCATAAGTCTTCCTCTCGTTAGTCAGTTCTTGAACTTCTCACCATAGGGTTTATATCCCTTTCCACCCACCAGCTACAATACCCTTCTCTCCGGAACTTTGCGGTGTGACCTATCTATTGTTCACCTCTCACATCTATCATCTTTCATCCCGCACGATCTGTTCATTCAGACGCATTTCGTCTCATCTTACCATTTTGGACGTCTACGCTGGACATCTATCATGTCTATGTGTCTTCTTCAACCATGCTTAGTGGTTCAGAATGGGGACTTTATCTTCTTTTCCTGTAGCTCTTTCGTCTTAGTATGAACATTGGACTTCTTTCATCATACCAGATGCGTGACTCAACTGTTGGCTCGACATCTTTCTGATGATTTGTCCCGAGATGTTGACCGTTGACCGGGTTCCCTCTGTAAGAAGTCTTCCCTCTCACAAACCAGCCATTCTAAAATTATGATTTATTTGGTCAGATTCTTTTCTTGTGAATCTTCCTCAGCGCTCTCAGCTATGGGGACCAGCATACTTCTACTGTTATGCCCGACCTCTACTTTACGAGGCCCTCGACACATGGTCGACTCCCATGCGAGATTGGGCTGGAATGGGGGTAATGCACCTCTGACATTCCCAACGACCAAATCATAACCGACTCCCGGCAGTACTGCTGCAGTCGTCCTACCCTCGAAGTAAGGGGTGTCCACATTAATCGTCGCGAGTGGAGCCTCTATCACCGTTCCGTTCATCAACCTCAATGTTACGCTGTCACCAACATAACATTCCTTGTGTACGTATTCCTTTCGTACGATTATATGACTACACCCAGAGTCACGGAGTGCCTTGGCACGGCATCCGTTCACCGTCCCATAAGCTACAGGCATCCGACACGGGGTTCCTTCTTCTATTGCGAATCCAAATGCTGCGTCGTTCTTTTCGTCGCCCTCTTGTTTACTGGAAACATTTTGTCCTATACCACTACAGCTGAAATATGGAGGGGCTCTACAATCTCTAGCGAGATGCCCACTCCTTTGACACTTGTAGCACGTGAGCACCTCTCTCGGCTCACTGCTACTGCGACGATAGTTCTGTCTGTCGCCGCTCTCACCTCCGATCCTGCTTCCATTGTCAGTTGCTCTCGGTGCATGTTGATTGCTTACTTTTCCTGATTACCCATTCGTAGAATAACCATTTGCCTTTGATCTAAAATTATCTTATATTATGTGTGTCTTTTAATAGCCCACTGCATTTTAAGCCTCCTTCCCTATTTATCAGATTAATCATCAAAACGATGCGCCATCCATGTACCTTCAGAACAAGGTTATATGCTCTTCTGGTGCTTTCTTCTTTGTCTCCCTTAAGTAGGTTGCGTTCTTTTGGAACCGTATTCAAATACTTATCCACCGAGAAAAATTCAATAAGATCAGATCATCTGGTGTCAGTGTTACATCTGCTGCTGTTAACCATTTTTTCTGGAGAGCTCAATAATCCCTCTGGTAAATAAACCCGTAGGATGGTATCATCTTGGCCGTAGTGAGTTTATTAGTTTTGTACTTGTAACAAGTACCTCACTTTCCCTGTGCACAGCCCATACCTCTCCGAATAAAGCTCTTTTTCAGACCTTGTCATCAGCCTCTTTAACTCCTTCAAACAGTCATCTTATATATAACACTGACAGGCTTGTGCTTGTTAGGGAAACTTTCCTAAAATATCCGCGTCGCTTTTCCAAGCAGGGATATCGTTTGTTTCTGCTTGCTTCTTCAAACATTAACAGATATTCTTCAATATCGTTTTTCTTTTCGTCGAAGAATGAGCTTCAACTTCGGATACTTACTAGCATAAGAAGTACTATGGCTGCTCTGAGTACTCTGCTGATGCTATCACTGCGTCATGTTGATGAGGCTGTTTTTCTTCAGCATCAAGCTTCATCTGAAGCATTCTTTCTTCCGCCTCTAACTTAACTCTTTGAGCTTCTGCTTCGATCTTAGCTTTTTCCTTACTCGCCTTTGCCTCAAGCTTAGCTTTCTCCCTACTCGCCTCTCTTGCATCTTTCTCTGCCTCTAACTTAACTCTCTGAGCTTCAGCTTCAATCTTAGCCTTCTCTCGTTTCATCTTCAAGCGCTATCTTGTTCTCTTCTAGCAGGGCTGCCAGCAACCTTCTTCTCCCAGCGTCGTCAAGGGCTAACCGTTTCTCTTCTAAAGCAGCAGCCACCTTCTTTTTCGCTGCAAGCTGCGGCTAACTTCTGTTGCTGCAAGTGCGGCTTTCTTGAGTCGGCTCCCCGATCTTTTATAACGCCAGTAGTATCTCCTTCACCCCCCTAAACCCTCCCCCTGGATTTATCCGACGAATTCCCATAAACTCAGCGTTAGATGTACCCATAGTTATATTGGTTGTTAGCCCAACAAACAAATTACCAAAAGTATATTTGTTCACTAACAGCAGTCACTTTCACACGCCGCACGAATCACAATCCCGTTTTCTAACCCCCAGGAAATTTTCCCGAAAATCTTAAGCCTTTCACTGATAGCCTCTATGAAAACAAATTCTCTAACCGCAAAATTACTGAATGTATATATTATATTATATATATATATAGATAATATGACTATATATATACTATAATATATACTATATATATATAATATATATATATACCTACTAGATATATATATATATATATATATATATACTATATATATAATATAATATTATTATAGTAGTAACTCACCAGTTTGGTATCTACCAGCCTTTTATAAATATATAGTATAGAGTATGATATATAGGAGATATAGTATATATATAGTTAGTAGCTATATATATACTATATAGTATATATATTATAGTATATAATAATACTATATCATATATATAATAATAGGGTATATAATTACTACTAGATATATATATATATATATACTAATATAATATATATATATATATATACTACTTAGTTCAGCCACCCATCTGCAGATAAAAATTTGAGTAACAAAAATCTTTACGGGCGGAACCCAGTGGTTCCCTACAGAACTCAAACATGAGGGAGGAATTGTGAAATACACCGGAAACCACCTATTTCGGCTCCGCTTAGATTTTGGCAAACTTAATAAATCGGACCCCTATTCTACTAACAAATTAATAAATATATTATATATAATATTATTTATATATATATATATATTTATAAGAGCATAATATATAAATTACAAAAATTATTCCAGTGTTTCTCTATTTCCAAACCGATAACTATTGCTGTGGAATAGCAGTTTGTTATCCCACCAATTACGCAAAAAAATATAAATACGTTTAACTTTCAATAAAGCAAATAGTCCCCACCGACTATGATGACAGTTACAAAAAACAATACAATGACAACTATCAACTCTAGTATCAATACTCAACAAACTGGGGTATTACTCTACAACCCTTGAAACATTAAGTTCTGCGGCACAGGTTTTAAACAACGACTGCTACTACCCTTGAGCCTTAAATGTTCAATAAAAATAGCCAAAATAACTTTACTACAAGCACGCTTCACTATAAAGAAGGTATGATGACTGAAAGGTTATTAATATAAGATCCCCGCGACGGTGAATACTCAAATCTTATAATGTAGTGCGATTAGGTTTAAAAAGATATTAATTATCTGTCATAACTTACTCTTCGAACTGTTGAACACAACTCCTTGGCCAGGCCCCCGTGACAATCCATCAACTAACACTTATTAGATCTTCAAACCTTGTATATGATAACAGTATCCAGGCCTTCTGTTTAGTGAGCTATCGGCCTGTGACAATATCGCAGAACAAATCACTACTCGTTACTTAGAAGCTCACCAACTTATCTCTCTGAAGACCCTTCAAGTGAACAACGGTTTGACCGAGTGTAATGCAGTTGTACATGAAGTATAAACAGTTCAGTCAGTACTTTTCTTATCTGTGAACGAACCCGTTTTGTGATCAATCTTTTGATCACTAAATCAATGTCTTTAAGACTTAAAGCAATAGCTAAATTGAATATTTGAATAAATGAAAAGTAAAACACGTTTGGAAATACTCAAGGAAAACCACTGGGATAATTTTAGAAATATTTTAATAAAAATAAAAATAAAAATGTACTGGTCTTACAAATTAGATTTTATAAGTCCATGAACATGTATCCGAATGTCCGTGGGTATTCGTATACATGCGCACTGCACATATAGAACCTTCAGTACATATCGATTTATATTTATACTATATATATATACTTCAAAACTATCTACAGGTTTTAATGAACTTCCAGCTGTACAATGTATCCGTATTGTTCCATAGGATAATCCGACATACACTATGCGCTACCGCCAAATATATTAGACAAAAACCCAAAATTTACACTGAACTTCCCAATATATTAATATATAATTATATACTATATTATATAATATATATATATAATATATATTATACATATAACTTATTATAATCTCGCG
>JABUQX010059823.1:27500-28647 GCA_015478945.1 Trachelipus rathkii | reverse complement strand
CAGTATTACTTCGTTCAATTCGGAATTTGGAACCGTTTTCGCATTTATCGTGAAACGCGTTTTTCGTGCGCCGCTTCATATATATATATATATATATATATATATATACATATATATATATATATATATATATATATATATATATATAACATATATATATATATATACGCATAAATATATATACTCTTGCTGCTGCTGCTGCTCTGCTTAGCCTTAACTTCTTCTTCTTCTTATTATATATATATATATATATATATATATATATAAATATTTGAAATAAATGAGTGAAATTTTTTTTTTTAAATTTAATACAAAGTACTAATGAAAATATCTTTAAATTTTATTGACTAGAAAATAAAAATAGATTCCATTTTTAAAATTTACAGTATTAAAAAATATTGATATCAATGTATCGATAATCTGATAAAAAATAGATCTTAATGTATCGATACACGTTTTGAGTTTTGACGCAGTTCCTTCATTCCTACGCGAGCGAGAAAAAAATAAAAGTTGCTTTCGTAGCGCTTATTAAAATATTTTTTATTGAAAATATACATTTAAAATTTACGCTAATGAACCATTAAAACTTTAAATAATTTTTTGATACCATTTTTTGTTAATGAAATGTTTCTAGTTTTAGTACAGTAATTAACTCAAAGGTAGGAATGGAACTACATTATTACCTCTTTTTCATTAAAATATGATTAAAAAGCAAAATAACCAACAGATAAAGTTTTAGAAAATGAAAAATAAATATTATTTACAACCTTCCGAATCTCGTAATATAGAAATATTCACAGGAGATCTAATACAAATACAGAAATTTACACACTAGGTCTAATAGAAATACAGAAATATACACATTTTTACACATAAATATACATTTTTCTCAGTTGCGCTTATAATATTTTGTGCAAGCTTGTAGACAGGATGCCCGATAGTCAAATAACTATCGATGTATCTATAATCAATATATTTTTTTTTTAAATATCGAAAGTAATGAGTTAATTAATCAAGCAGAATAACTACCGATAATCTTGCAGAAAATCTATCGACTATATATTAGAACATTGGAAATAAAATGACAGTAGGAAGCAACATGGGCCTATCGAGACTGTCACAGTCAAGCCAATAGAACCAAACAACA
>JABUQX010059823.1:17500-22500 GCA_015478945.1 Trachelipus rathkii | reverse complement strand
TAAGAGTATGGTTATGGTAGTAAGTGAGGAAATTTCACGATGTAAAGTTAAGTTAGAAGGTAAGCAACTGCAACAAGTTTCTGAGTTTAAATATTTGGGATATATGCTTGTCGAAAATGGAACTGATAATGCAGAGTGTATTAGGAAAGTTATGAATGTTAAGAAAGTGGTTGGTGTAATCAAATCTTTGGTGGATGTAAAAGGACTAAGTTATGAGTGCGCTAGGGTTTTGCATGAGGTATGTTATAATAATGAAGCTATGATCTAGGATAAGACGTATACATCTGGGGTACAATGTGTTCAGATTGACAGTCTTAGGGGCTTGTTAGGTTTGAGAAAATTTGATAAAATTAGAAATGAATGCGTTAGAAAGTTGTGTGGTGTGAAAAAGGCATAAATGAGCGAATAAATTAGAGTACATTGAGATGGTTTGGTAATATGAAAAGGATGAATGATAGTAGGTTGGTTTGGTGGATGTATAGTAGTGAGTGCAGTGGAAATTGACCCTCTGTGTGACCAAAAAAAAGTGGATGCTGTCGGTAAAGGAATACCTGAAGGAGAGGAATATGAGTTTAGCAGATGCGAGAAGAATGATGTATAATAGCAGTGAATGGCTGGATGATGTATAATAGCACGTGAAATGGCAGGGTTTTGGGAGGGGGTATGATTGTGGGCCTGGTTCAGATGAGCCCCTCATTGACAAGACACCACAGTGAGGGTCCGTTGCAGTTTCGTGAAACTTTAGAGTAGATTTTCTGACTGCAACGAGCTCTCACTTAAACAAACAAAGGGAACGGTAAGGGATTGGGCTTTCTTTTCGAAACTGGTTTTGTTCTACGTATATAATTTTAGATGTCACAAAAAGGATTACGCGAAACCACCACCCACACCATCACAAAAAAAAATCTGGAGAAGCGGATGATATTATTATATATTATATATATAATATATTAATATATATATATATAATATATATATATATATATATATTATATATATATATATATATATTAATATATAGAATATATAATATATTATATTATATTATATATATATATATATTCATATATATATATATATTCATATAATTATTAAGATATATAATATATATATATATATATATATATATATAATATATATTATATATATAAATATATTATATATATATACTTATATATATAATATATATATATATATATATATATATAATATATATATATATATATATATATATATTATATATATAAATGATATATATAATAATATATATATATATATATAATATTAGTATATTTTATATATATAATATATATCTATATATATATATATATATATATATATAATTATATATATTTATGTATATTATATATATATATATATATATATATATAATCTTATTATATATTTATATATATATATATATATATATATATATATATATAATATATATATATATTATATATCAATTAAATATATATATATATATATAATATATTATAACACCAGTATTATATTACATTATATTGAGTCGTTACTTTTAAATTTTTATATTTCGCAGCCAGTTCCACTCTAGAATTGTTCCATATCAGAGGAAAGTGTTTTACCTAAAATTTGAGTTAAATCGGTTAACGGCAACCCGTGCCCCCCGCCCTCCAAAAGTTGCCAGATCTTACCAAAAACTATTGTCAAAGTAGTAGTACTATAAGACAGTTGTTGTGTTGACTCAGGTGGAATAGCACGCATGTTTCAAAGTTTGTTTCGTGTTTTATTTAATGTGTAGGGTGTTATTATACGTGATTTATTGTCTTATGTTAATTGTAGGATTGTGTAAGAACTGACAATGTCGAGAAATGAATTATTTCTTCTCGGTTCCATGAAAACTCAAATAACCGGGTGTAAGTTACCCTCTAGTGGAGATGTGTTACGTGTTCTCTTTTATAATATGCGCAACGTAAATTTTAATTTACATAAGAGTGCCTCTCTTGTTATTGACGAATGTTTAGTGTTCTGGAGAAAGGCACGTATACCAACGCAGGACCGGTCAGATTGCATCAAGAAGTGTAAACGTTTATATGAAATTCTACGTGGATTGCAAAAACACAAAAACAGAAACAGTGACATTAGCAGACAACAAGAAAAGGAATTTCAAGACAGTCTTGAAGATCTGTTTGATATAGCGCATTCAAAGGCATTCGATTTGATCAAAATAACGGAAGATAAATTGTTTTTACAAAGGCAGCGACAAAAAGGACGTGTAGGTAGCATGGTAGGCATAGACATGAAGCTAACAGCTGCTGAACAACGGAAAGGTGAGAGAGTAGAAAAGGAAGTACGAAGACGACAGAAGCAACTTCTGAGCACCTCTGGATCAGGTTAGTGACTTTCTCCCTCAGTGTATGACTCTATGACGTATGTGTTAATCTTATTGTCTGTCATAATATTCGATAATTCTAGTTTTTATTGTATATTTCAGAATGTGTGCATTTGCTATCCTCATCGAAGGATATTGCTGAAGAGGGCCACCATATGGAATCTGCAGAAATAACTACCAAATGTTCTAGCCAACCAGGACCAGCAGGTATCGTCAGCTCTGAAAGTGAAAGTCATTCGTCCTGTCAGATGTCTCGTGTTTCAATCAAACGAGCTAGGAAGGCAATTTTGACGCCTAGACTCGCAGCAGCTCTGGATAAATGTAAGGTTAGTGACAGAGATTCTGTTCACATATTGACAGCTTGCGTTGATGCATTAATAAAATTTAAATCCGCGAGAGTATGTTATCAACCGCACATCCATTAAAAAAGATCGGGAAGAGTTTCGTAAAGAAGCTGCTGTAAAAATTAAATCTACATTTATTAATTTGAAATTAGACTATATAGTGATTCACTGGGATTTTAAGATGCCTCCTGATATTACCGGAATTGAAACTGATGTGATCGGTCTTCCAGTTGATAGCACAGGCTTGCAACGTACAACAACTTTTAGGTGTTCCAGAACTTTCTTCTGAAACAGGTTCAAAAATATCATCTGCTTTCGGCTTATCTGTTGGTTATTTTGCTTTTTCCTCATATTTTAATGAAAATTAGGTAATAATGGGGTTCCATTCCTACCTTTGAGTTAATTACTGTACTAAAACTAGAAACATTTCATTAACAAAAAATGGTATCAAAAAATTATTTAAAGTTTTAATGGTTCATTAGCATAAATTTTAAATGTATATTTTCATATAAAACAATATTTTAAAAGCGCTACGAAAGCACTTTTGGGACAGTGTTTTTTGTTTTTTAAACACGCAAATTTGAGTTAGAGAACTGCCCCCTATGAATTCCGAGACCCACTATTTATAAGACGTACTTGTTGAATGATGTTTTGTTATATTTGCGGATCTCCATTCTATGACCCCTTTAATTTCTTAAACTATCTTAGCAATTAACATACTAACATACTCTTTACTGTAAAACATATGAAAAATAACTCTACTACACTAGGTATCAATTTTTTTAGTTTTCTCCCCTCCAAATATAAACCGTCTTCATTACAATATAAAATTTTCCGTGCCTTTAACTTATGCTCCTCATGGTGGTCTTTCCACCTGAAATACAATACCTTTCCCGTTTTGCTTTTGGCAATCTTATTTCCGCACTTACCACTTTACAAAACTTAGGTAGAAAGACTTCTTATAAATAGACCATTCCGCCCTAATTTCAGGTCCCAACCTCCCTGAAAACAAACTTATTCTATCTAAAAAACTTGTTTTTACGCCTGCCTAGTAGCGCAAAACTTGTCAAAACGTCTTAGGTCACCTCATATACAGTGATCTTCCCTTTTGCTCGCTATTATTTTGCTTATTAAAAACGTAATAGTATTTCAAAGTTCTTCCGCCATTAACAGTCTCTCATTCCCCTTATATGCAGCGTCCTCATTAGCAATACTTGAAACAAGTGCTGCCAGACGGCAATGTTCCCGCTACGCTGCGGCCAGAACAGCCTTCAACTTATTGAGGATCCGAAATACCGGGAAGTACTTTTATAAGAACTGGTTTTGCTCTGTCACAACCCAGAAAAACTCCATCCATATGTAATCATGCCTTTCAACATAAATACCCTATTGCCGTAAAAAAACTTTAGCTCCCTATTAAATGCCAAATGTCAACTATACAGAAAGAATATGAAGTCTCTACGATTTTTATGACATTACAACCGAATTAAATAGGATTTGTCTTTCTATCCCCTTCTTCATCATTAATTGCTTTTGCTCTTTGTAGTTGTGCTTTTTAATAGTGTGAGATCTGGATGTGTTTTCGTTTGCGTTAAAAACCATTTAGAAAATACTTCTTAATTAAATAATGAATATATAATTGATTATATTAGATATATAATATATATATAATGATAAGATTAGTAGATATATTATATAATTAAGTCAATTAAGTTATTAAATTATTATAGATTAATTTCAATACATCTATGGAGTGGATGGAGTGAGTCTTTCGTACCCCCCGCTCTCCTCCTTCGGCTACAGTGGAAGTTTTGCCTAACCATACTCAAAAATCTATCTGCGTCTGATGGTGTTGTTTCCCCATGAGCTTATATCGAGAGACTTTTGTGTGTTCTCGCTCTTATAAATAATCTACGCTTGACCAACTCAAATTAATGCATGGAAACTCCAATAAGCTCATAATTATTTTAACAATGATCTTATCGGATAATAATGATTTTATAAAAATATGTCAATACCAGCAAACCTCATTTTGGTATATCACTAGTAGTATTATAACATATATATATGTTACATCTATACTATCCATATATATATTTTATATTCTGTAACAAAAAATTTTATATATAATCATAAGTTTATTGCCAGATAATAATAATAATAGAGTTGAACTGTAGCTGGGTAGTCATGAGCTGAGACAGATATTATAATTAATTGCTATATTGAAGTTATAATAATATAAATCTAAATATATAGCAAAAAAATGTATAAAAATGTCAACCATT
>JABUQX010059823.1:0-12500 GCA_015478945.1 Trachelipus rathkii | reverse complement strand
ATATATATATATATATAATAAAATAATAATATATTAATATATATATATAATATATATATTATATATACTATAAATATATAAATATTATATATTATATCATGAATATATAAATTATTATATATATATATATAACATATATCATATATATATATAATAATATATTATATTTATTTTGATATTAGTTAGAAATATTAGATTTAAAAAATTTTATAATATATATATATAATTATATATTATTAATATATAATGAATATATAATAATATATATAATATAATAATATATATATTCATATAAAATATATTATACTATAGATATTATATTATATACTATAATACTATATATAGATATTATATATATATATATATATATATTATATAGTTATATATATATTTACTTCAACCATTATCAATATGTTTTTTAGTCACACATTTAGCTTTAACATTTAATTTAAATTATATATATTATTATAATTATATATTATATATAATAAACTATTAAGATATATATATATCATATATATAATATTATATAATTATATAATAATATATATAATAATTATTATAGATTATATAATTTATATTATATTATATATATATATATATATATATACTTATATATCATATACTATTATATATTATATATATATATATATATATATAAATATAATAATATTATATTATTATATTATATATTATAGAGAGAGAGAGAGCAAGATGAGAGAGAGGAGAGAAAGTACACCATTTTTAGTAAAGGGCATGTTCCAATATTTTAGATTTTGGGACCCCATTTAGACCCCACCAAAAATGAACATCAAATTCGGATTAATTCAGCGATTTTGACCCTATAAACCACCAAACTGTAGCTTTTTTTAGCCTCTAAAACGTTGTTTTCACGGTTTTTCTGTGTCTGTATCATTCTTTCAGAATATTCAATTTTCAAAACCCATGGTTTTGACATTTTTCAGATCCACTTCCAGAATTTTTTCGAAATGACTTCAAACTTAAAATGCATAGATAGTCCATTACCTACAATAATTAGATTACATTTTCGATTTTTGAGTGTCTGTGCTCAGAGTTGTCCAGTAACTAAATTTGTAAGTTTTATTTTGCGTATTTAAATGAAAAATGCGATAATATTTTTCTTCCAGGCGAAGTGAATGAAATCTTCAGGGATATGTAGTCAGGGGAGAGACACAATATTTACTAGATAATTTCTTGTATATGCATTAGTTTTGGATTTATCCTTTTGGAACAAATTCTTTAAAAAAAAAAAAAAAATTGGATAAACTTTTTTTTAAAATTATTCTTTTGAGTATACAAACAAAATATTTAAGTAAAATGTTGGATGAAAAAATTATATACAAGCCCTGAAAATATGATGTTGAAACAGAATAAGAAGAAAAAAAAATATTTCAATAATTTCAGTTTAGGAAACAATAAATAAAATGAAAAGGTGAAATATTAAGATATTTTTCTACTATATCCGACAACATATTTTCAGAGCTCTTATGGGATAGTTCGGCGAATTAACCGATGCTTTTTTACTTACAGAACGAGTAATTTTCTTATTTATACTAAAAGCATTTTTAAAAGAGTAATTTGGTCCAAGGAGGGCAGAATTTTTGTCTGAGGAGAATTTTTCAGAGAACCAGATCCTAACAACTAGTGCATGGGTATACAAAGGAAATGTATCTAAGTAAGCAAAATGTGCCTCGTCCCCCGGGGAGCGCTACCATATGCCCTGAAACAATTTCAAGTTTCACTTTGGCGCGAAGAGACGAGGAAAGAGAGACGGGAGATATACACAATTGTCATTCAAACCAAAAAAAGATGGAGTTGGGAATATTGCGCGAGCAACGCTGAGCACAAAAACTCAAAAATATCGAAAATTGGAATACGTTAATTATTGTTATGGTAATGGGCCACTACTGGCATATTTCAAGTTGAACTTCATTTCGAAAAAAATTCTGGAGTTGAAAGTAAAAATGTCAAAAACATGTTTTTGGAAAAATTGAAAATTTGAAGTGACTACAAGACACGGAGAAAACCCCCGGAGAAAAGACGTTTTAGAGCTCAAAAAAGCTACAGTTTGTGTTGGTATAGGATGCAAAATCGCCGATAAATTCCCGAATTGCATGGTTTTCATTTTCAAGGGTGGGGGTGAGAAAGTACTGGGCCAGCCCCAGCCAAAGAAATTGATCATGCCCTTTAGACCATGTTTATTTTTAAATGTAGGTATATGATAGGGTACGTGATCTTAGAGGGTGAGTATATTAGGGGGTAGGGGGTATATTTATTTATATATAGTGGGGTAGTTGGCGGGGGGTGGTAGTATATTACTGAGGGAGGGTTATGGGTGTTATACGGTGAGGTGGGGTATTAGTATATGGAGTTAAGGGTGGTAGGGGGTAGAGTATAGTAGTAGGTGGTGGGAGGGGTGCTAGGAGTGAGGGTATACCGTAATATATATAGAGTGAGGAGGGTGGGTATATATATGATATACTCGTACGGGCTGGGGTAGGGATCGGAGGATGTAATTAGTATACTAATATATATATATAATATATGTTCTAGTCGGGGGCGGTGAGGTGGGTGTTATTACATACACTTATCTTAAGGGTTAGTAGTAGGGGGAGTGAGAGGGGGAGTATTAATACTATATACTCATACCTTAACCGAGGAGTAGTGGTACGGCCGGGGGCGGCGGGTTATCGGATTCACCTGATATGTGGGCAGGATATAGGCGTGATTAAGTGGATACGTATTAGGTAGATATAGTTATAGATGAGATTATATATATGATATATGATATATGGTAGAAAAATAATATATAGATAAATTAATTATAAAATTAGACTATTATTATTATATATATATATAATACTAATATATATTATGATACGACGGATATTCAGTATCTATAGTATGAATGATTTCGCGTGAAACGTGTTTTTTACAGACCCTAAGGGTGTTAAACGTCATTCATTCAGAGGGGTCGAGAGAGGAGGAGGACCCCCATTCCCTACGCACGAGGCGAACTGCCTTTAGGTCTTGTACAGCGTCGAAGATCCATATTATTGAACACCGGTTATATAGGGGTGAGCGTTAGATATAAGATATATATATATATAGTATACTAAATTGGAGGTATGATATACTATATATAGATAGGGTATATATATACTTTAAGACGTTACTTAGTATATAGATATAGTAGTGAGGTAGTGAGGTGAAGTATACGGTATAATCGGGGCTATATGTATAGCTACGGGTTACATAGTATATATATTATATAAATTAAAATAGGATCTTTAAGTAATAATATTTAGTATTCATATAATTATATACTCTTATATATATAGTACTATTATTTATTTATTTAGGCATGTTGGGAATATCTTCATATTATATTATTATATGTTAATTATTAGTATATTATTATATTATATTATATAAGGTATTATATTTATTAGGGGTATGGTAATTATTTTATATTTAAATATAATATATATAGTATAGCTATATTTCATTATATATAATTATACGTATATATTAGTTATATATACGGGGTGGTTAGTATATTTATAATATTAATGCGTTTAATAGCTATATAATGAGTAGGTATATATATATTACTTTAGTTATATAGTGGTTAAGTATATATATATATATATGTAATAGGGTTATTTATTATCCGACTACTAGTAATATGGGGGTGAGGTAAGTAGGTTATATATTATATAGTTTTATAGTATTTAAAAACTATAGTATTTGTAGTATAGTATGGTATATATATATTATTAGTAGGATTAATATATAGTTTAAGAAGAAAATAAGATAAAATAGTATTGAGGTCAGTGACGCTCTCGGGTTATACAGAGTTATAACGCTGGTAGCTGTGGTAGTATAGTAGTATTTATAGTAGATGCCAAAATTCTTAGTAGTAGTAGTACTAGTAGTAGTATTGTATTTGATTATTATTATATTGAAGGTTGACATGATAATCGGTACATATTCAAAGTTAGCTAAAAAAAAGAGAAGAAGAATAGATATCTTGGAGACGTCGACCACATAAGAAAAGAAAAAGGAAAAGTATAATAAAGAAGGAAAGAAGAGAAGAACTAGAAGTAAGGGTACAGCCGATGAGCCTCAATGTGTGATAACGTTATAGTCTGTAGAATCCAGTAGTTATGTATAGTAGGAGGGTAGTAGTAGCAAATTGTAGTGAGTAGTAGTAGAGGAGTAGTAGTACAGTAGTAGTAGAGTAGTTAGTAGTAGGTATGAATATAGGTGAGTTAGTGAAGTAGTCAGTAGTGAGAGAGTGGGGAGGTAGTAGAAACATAGTGAGTTTTTATTACATAAACTATATCACCCACCGTTGTCAGTTCAAGTGCGGGGAGACATTTATATTCGCACATTATTTGTTTTAAACACGACGCAAATGTGTAACATTTTTAATAAAGTTATTAGTTGGAAGGCATAATGGGAAAGATAGCTACGTAATTACTCCCATCGGTAGATTCGTGAGTCGATGCAAGGAGGTGTTTAGAGTAAGAGGGGTGTGCGCGCGTAACATAGATAGCTGAAGAAGACGAAGAACAAGAAGAAGAAGTAGAGTGAGGTCGATTGCGTCGGCTCTTGTTTCTGAGAGCTGCTGAGTCGGAGGCCAGACGTGAAGTTCTGGATCCTGATCGGAGCGAGGGACGTGGAGTATAGTCTGGCTTCAAAGGAGTGGGTCTGATCATGCGAGCGAGTAGCGAGCGACCGCAGGCGCAATACTTTCCACGAACTAAATATTTCAGCGAAGTGTACAGCTAGATTGAGGAGATCACCCCGTGAGAGGAGGTCTAGGAATGATTCGTCTAGGGTACCCCGAACGGGGTGTGTAAACGGAGATACTAAGGGGCGCTACCCATTGGGCTGGCCTCGTTAGCCGCTTTAGCACCCCCCCTTTGGGGTACCCCCGAGTACTAGTATAGCGTCAGTAGGAATGGGGGGTGTAGAGATATACGTATATAGGTAGGTAGATATGTAGCTACTAGAGGTAGTATATATAGATATTAATTAATAGGTAGTATTAACAAATATATACTACTATATTATATATATATATATAATAATGATATAATATATATACTTAATATATATATACCCTAGTAAGGTCAATTTTAATGACATTCATATTTATATAAGAACACTTCTCGTTCTCAGGTTGTATTTCATGTTGCTCCAATGTAAAGTATTGATACTAGGCCTAAATGCGAATGTTGTTGGTTAGTCGTAATCTTATTTACACGATCACGAGATATGTCCAGCCAATTCGTAGCTGATTATATATATGTTTCTTCAATAAGCCAATTCTCACTGTGCATTAACCATGTGGTCAATCTCATCCTCTAAACTCGTTGATAATATATTTACGAAAACCATACGTCATCCCAGGTGCGACATTACTATAATATTTAGACGCAGACCTGATGGCGAGCGCTATATCGTATGTGTTCCAGGTTACAAGACAACCGATCGTCCATTATTCGTATCTGTAGAACAATTCGACAAGATCATCGAGTGTATAGAAACATGGATAAAGGTTAAGTATACACGTACTAATATGGATAACCCGTGCATAATATCCACGAGTGGTGAGGGTGTGAGAGGTCTTAATAGAATCGAGGTTAATTTCTCATTAGAGTACAATATTGAAAGGATCAATGTTTGTAACTATTGGAAGCCATCCGAGAAAAATACATTTATGTGGACGTGTATAGGTTTCTCTGTCAGTTCGATCGAAAGTATTAAAGCTCTAATTAAAATAAATGAAGAATTAACGGCTCATCTTGACGATGTTACCGAGCTCGAAGAATTAATACATGAAGGCTACAAAGTAATGTATAATATTTACACTGAAATATGTGGATTACCGAATACTGAAAAACATCGACATGTGCTAACAGCGAGCGACTTTAGCATGTTTACTACTCTATGGAATGAACGAGTGGGTGTTAAAGATCCTGAATATGTGGCGAAATGGGATAATGTATCAGCTAGTGTTTATCCATATATAACTACTATAGGGTTGGAAACGCTCGAGAAGTATATAGAAACTGCTCGGTTTCAACTTCACCCTATGTCTTCTGCCCAAATGCATTAATATATATTATATAAATTATACTTATCTAATATATATATATATATATACGTATTATATATATATATGATTCTATCTTACTATACATATACATATCTATAGTATACTAATATATATAATGGATATTTTTAAGTATTCTGTGTAAGAAGTATATAGATATATATATACATATTATATATATATTTATATCTCGTATATATATATATATATATATAGTACATACTTTCATACTTAACAAAATACTATAATCTCCCTCCATTGAAAATTTACACTGTAAAATTGAGAAAATTTGAGCTCGATTATATCGATAAAATATCAATTAATAGTTGGGTTGCATTTATTATTGAAAATTATCGTCAACCGATATTATATATATCGATCATCACTAATCGGAGATGCAAGTAAAACTTTACTCTCGCAAAATAGTAATAAATCCATTCGAGTAAGTAAAATCAAAATTTATCGTAATTTTTTTAAAAAAAATATAATGATAATTACATTGGAGTTAATATTCGATTCTTTAATATTATAAATTTAAATAGCTTATATTAAAGAAATTATTATCCATAGAGAAAATTCTTATTAATATTATTATGTCAAACCAACTTTATTGATAGGCTTAACTCAGCTGTTTGAGTTAGTTCGTATTTCGCGTTCTATAAAAAAAACTGTTCTATCGCAAGGATGGATATTTAGTTGTAAATCTAATTGTTTTAAATATAAAATATTTTTATTAAGTAAAATACAATACTATATTAATTATATATAAAATTATATCTGACTTAGCTTTATCGCCTTTTTTCCCAGTAATATGCTTTGTCTCCTGATTACTTTCGTTTAATTTCAGTTTTATTATATCTCCGTTAACTGATGAAAAATCACTATAAGCATTTGGATAATAGATAATATTTAGCATTAATATTATGTGAATAGGAGTGAGTTCTTTATAATACTATTTTGAGACGTATAAACTACATATTTCTAAGTATGTTCTCTCATATTGTATAATATAGATTATATAGAGATATATAATTTCTACAGGTAGCTATTCCGCACTAACTATCAAGTTCTACACCATCATACTCTACACTACTAACTATAACTATATATACTTTGTAAACATAGCGAATAGCACACAAGTTAGCCTTATATACGATTAATATATCTTAGATCTGATTATATCGTATTTATATATGTATATCTAATATCACATATCTATTATCTTATTAAAGTTTGTAACTTTATAATACTTACTTAAGTGCTATATATATATATATATAATATATATATTATATATATTAATACCATATAATAATATATATATTATATGAGTGGTTAAGTAATATTAAGTATGTTATAAGTATATATAATATATATATATATATTAAATTAATAATATATATATAATATATATAATATAATTATTGAATAAATCTAATATATATCATAATATATATAATAATTTATATGGAGATATATATATATAGTAGTTAAGTAAAAAAATATAGATATATTAATATTATATATTATATATATATAAATTAAATATTAAATATATATTAATATATATACATAATACTAATATTATATATATAATATAATTGTATATACTATATAGTATATTATATATTAAATCGTTTATAATATCCAGCTTCTAACCCAACACTAATTAAGATCAAGTTCGGGGCAGTACAATGGATTTACTAGAGATATGGTGAGTATGATAAAAAAACGTGAACCTCTAAGATAAGTTTTTCAGTTATTGAATAGTTATTGATAAAAATTATTGTATTGTATTTATGTATATTTATTAACGCGATGAGGTATAGTAATAATTATAAAATTATCGGGTATATCGTGTTAGATTTGATGATGTTGTTGATCAGGAATAACAAAATCACATTTCAAGGGTTTGTGGTATAATGGGTATATATATATATATATATATATGATTAGTATATTTTAATATAAGATCTTAATATATACTATATAGTATTTATTATTATTCTATGGAGGCAATAATTAATTAGGAATAGCGCAAGTGTTTTATCGGGTAATCTTTTAATACTAAATTGATGACATTTTATTGCTAAGTACATTTATATATAAATGAATAGTATTATAATACTAGAGTAACATAAGTCATAATAGAAAATCTTTAGTTTTATTAGATATAATATACTACTAATAGTTAAAATAATTTAACTGCAACAAGAAAGTGCTTTATTAATAATAATAGGATTACATTATAAAGAGTCACGAGCTTTACGATTAGCTTAAGCCATAGGTACATTCCTTAAGTCAAGTGAATCAAGAAGTAATAAATATTAGCTAAGAAAAGAGAAAACAAAATAACACTTGAGTGAGTATATATGACAGTTTAGAAAAAGTGGTGATTTATGAATACTCGTAAGAATGACCGTATAGGTTAATTCGTATGTGTCGATTTAATATTAGTAGCGAGTAATGTTAGATGTTAAAGAGATAGTTACGCTATAGGTTTTAGAAAAGGTTGTAGGTTACCACTAAACATGTTTTATTGTATTTTACTCCTTGTATAAGAATTGATTCATCAAAATCCTAGACAAGATAACGATACATATTAATTATTGATTTTCGCTTCTGGAGTCAACCACTTATGAAACTATTATTTCTGCAGTAGTTAGTATATATATATATAGGGGTATATTTTAATTATATAGGTAGTAGTGTACTATATTTATTATTATATTAAGTATTAGTAAGTATACTTGAGGTATATATAATATAGTTAATAATAATTATAATATATATATAATATTAATATATATATACATAAGTATGTATGACGATATAATTGTTAAAATGATATTATATTAATTGAGACTAATTGAATATAAAGTAGATAGTATATAGATATATTAGTATATTGAATATAAATTAAATTATATTTTAATATATAATATAGTATATATATATGAAGTAATTATATTATTAATATATAATATATCATATATAGCTTATATGAGTATATGTATAAGGTATAGGGTAAATCGAGTATAGGTGAATATATTAATATTTATATGATTAGGGGGTAGGGGTAGGGGAGAATTATAGAGGGGGGGTGTTAATAATTTATATATATATATTAATAATATTATATATATCATTATATTTTTATTCATAAAAGATAAAATTTTAATAGGATTTAGAATTAATATGTGTTTTTATTAATATATATATAAGATAAACATTTGTAAAGATTAGAATAAATGTGTTTTTAGTAATTATATTAATATATTTATATTATTAATTATATGTATTTCTAAAGACTATAATCTTCATATATAAATATAAATATAATAGATATCATTTAAAATTTAATGATATATATATGAAGAATATAATAATAATAAAATATAAGAAAAAACTAGTATGCTTATTTTAAATAAAAATAATAATTTAATTTATATGAAGAAATTTTATCCTAGTAGATTCTATACACTTTTTTACTTATTATCACTAAATTTTCTTATGAATTGAATCGGCTGGCTTCCATCGTAACAGAAACTTTTTAAACTTAAGGAAATTGTATACTACAATTCACTATCCATTGCGATATTTTTATCTAGAAATATAAAAAAAGACACGTAAATGCGTTTGTATCATCTGATGTCTCTATATAATAAGATTACTGATCATGGTCATATAACACTCTACTTTACTTAAGATAATGTTAGTGGTCGCATGTTATTATTCTGTCCTAGAATAGAAATTAAGAATCACAAGGTGCTATAGAGAGTCTATATGTGACATTATCATGATGCTTCTCTTCTAAGAACTCTTCCCTATTTATCCTTCTCTTACACAATTCCTCAATGATTCACCACTATTATTCATTTCAGAATTAAGCACTTAATACATTCGTTATACTATTGCACAATCACGTACATACTAAACATCTCAACTTGCATATTACTCATACTTAACTTGCTTTCATTCACCATCATAACAAATCTCTTATCTAGCAGTTCAAAGCGCGTTCAAGCACTCGTTTAATAGAAATAACCAGTTATTGGATTAATGGTGAATGTAATAACAATTGTCTTCTAAACTTCAACTAACTTTATTTTTTATTATTCTAAGATACGAAATGAAAAATACTACAAAGCAAAAAAGAATGATCCATAAAATATTAAATGATTCTTATAGTAATTTTAATTATTTATAATTAATTATAAAGGCATTAATTCTTTTAAACATTGCATATTATTAATTTATTATTATTGATTTATTATGACTATTTAGATGAACCACCATTTGATGCGTAACTTTGAGAACAGTATTGAATTGGATAATTAATCAAATTATAGTAATAAATTAATAACAACATAATTTTAGAATAAATTAAAAATTTATTATAAATTTTTATATGACATTTTATTACTAGTTTTATTAAAGAGTAAGTATAATCTGTAAATATTTTTTTTAATACTTTTATAATTCATTTACTCGTTATACATTCTCGCACTCATTCCCTAAATTATTTAATTTTTTTTAAACCCTTTTACTCATCCTACCTGTAATGGTAAGGTTTGTGATATTTTGCTTTTGTACTTGACTTTTCACGTCTTCTGAGATAATTTTTAAAAAACTTCTTAGTTTTCTGATTTAATTCTTCCAGAATTAAAAAAAATTATATAATTATTATTAAAGGCAAAGAAAATAAATACCTACATTTACAAATTCCTTCCCTTAAATCTCCGAAATATTGAATTATCAGAACAATCCTTAATCAAATATATAGATTGTAATCAATAAAAGAGAAAATAAGAAGAATAAATTATAGCAGGAAAAATTAAACTAGGAAAACAATATTAGAGGAGGAAATATTTAAAATATATCTTAGGCAATATACATGCTTAGGAAAATATTAAGTCATAATAATGTATGAGTTAGTAATTAAAAAAGGACTTTTTTAATCATAATAAATGATAATAATATTATTATAATAATATATAAATTAAATATATATAGTAATATAGTATATTATATTAATATAATATAATATAATTATATACTATTATAATCTATCTACTACTATATGGCTTATCTATGCAACAATAGGGAGTTTAGTGCACAAAAGATATAGAGAAAACCAAATCAATTCAGCCAAAACAGATAAAAAATGCGTTTTTGAAAAAGACCTTAAAAAATATACAAATGTCGGCAATTAACCCTAACGTCAACGCCCGCAATAGAACTTTATATTTTCACTTATATTATTCACTTATAAAGGAATCATCGATATGAAAATTAGAACTCTACCCCTTTGTATATAAAAATAGTAGCAATAGACTATTTCACCTCAGACAGATAAAAAACATTGAGTCCTTGAGGGCAGTATAGATATACGCTGTCTTGTATTGGTTATTGGATCCGGAAATGGGGCGGGGAATGACTTATTTAATATCTCAAAACCTTTAATAAGAAGAACAACCCATTTTTCATATAGAGCGTTTGTTTTTTTATGAAAGGTAAATGTAAGAAAGAATATAAAAAAATGAAAATATAAAAAACTTTGATCATTCGAGGTTTAATAGATTGTTATATTTTTATTTTTCTGTAATAATAGTGTAATTATTTTCTTATATGCTACCATTCTATATCTAAATTTTGCTTCATAAAGAAAATCCCGGAAAATTAACAGAGAATATTTTGTAGGGCTATCGTAATAATATAATGATTGAAAGAAATATTTGGACTATAATCCAAGATTGGAATAGCATTCAATTTTAAAACACTAAAATATACTAGAATTAATTTATCATATATGTTATTATTTTAACTTTATTATATATATTAATATAAATATAAGTAGTGACTTTTTTTATGTAAAAATAAAGAGAGAAAATCACACCATACTAACTTTAGACAATACCATATGGTTTAGAGTAGAGAGGAGAGTAGAGAGAAAGAGTGAGAGAGAAGAGAGAGAGATGAGAGAGGATATTAAGAGATGAAGGATGAGAGAGGAGATGAAAGAATAGATGAGAAGAAGATAGAGTGAGAGGTTAATAAGTAAAAGTAGTAAGGAGAGCAAGTAGATACCGAGAGAGTATATAAGAGTTAAGATAGAGAAGAAGAAAAATAGAAGGTAAGAAGTAAGAGGTAGAGGATTAAAAGTAGAGAGAGAAGATGAGGAGAGAAGAGAGAGAGAGAGATAGAGAAGAGAGACTTAGATAAGGGAAGATTAGAGTAGAGTACGTCTAAAGAAATTTTAAGGGAGGTCTTAAGAAGAATATAGAAAAGCAAATATAAGTTTCAAGCATATAACGTTGTAAATAATTAGAGATATTCTTGTTTGTAGCTT
>JABUQX010059822.1:5000-10000 GCA_015478945.1 Trachelipus rathkii | reverse complement strand
TTTTGGTGAAAGGTGGCGTCGAGTGACTGAAGGACTGAATTGGTGAAGAACAAGGTGCCTTTAGTAATGGTAGAGGATGTGTGGGTGCCAATCTTTAAAATTAAAACAAATGATTGGGAAAGAGGGAGGAGAAATATATTGTATTTAGGTTTTTATGGGTTGCAACAGGCGTACGGTAAGGTTTCATAGGAGCAAGCTCTATTGGAGGTGTTGGTTTTATGAAGTAAATTATGATGTTGGTAATAAGCTTCTGATATGGATCAAAGTATTTATACGATAGTGAAGCGTGTGTTAGATAAATAGAGTCGAAAGTGATGTTATAATGATTAATAGAGAGTGAGCCTAGGATGGTTGTTATGTCTCCTTGGTACTTCAATTTATTATATGGAATGGGGGTTATGAAAGAATTTAGAGGTGGGGGTGGCAGAGGGATGGTGTTAGAATGATGAGAATGGAAGAGAGTGAGGGTGCCATACTTATTATATGCGGATGAATTGGTTTTGTGTGTGGCGAATCTGAAGAGATTTTGAGAGATTGGTAGAGAGATTTGGTAGGGTGAGTAAAAGGAGGGTTTGAAAGTAAGCTTAGATAAGAGTAAGGTTATGGTTTGTGAGTGAGGACAGTCCTCGTGTGAAGTTATGTTCAGTGGTGAAGCGCCTGAAAAAAGGTGTCTGAGTTTTATATTTTAAAAAATGTTAGAAATAAGGGAGAGGATGATCGCAGAGTGTAGTAGGAGTTGTGAATGGCAGGAAGGTGCTGGTGCAATTCAATCGTTGGTGGATGTAAATGGGACTAAGCTATGAGTGTGCGCTATGGGTCTTTACATGAGGATTATGTTGTTACGTGTTTTATGTATAGTAGTAGACTATGTCTGGAATAAGAGGTATTGATCTATGTACAATGTGTTCAGATGGACATCTTAGGGGTGTGTTGGTGTGAGAAGAATTGATAAAATGAGGAATGAACGTATTAAATAGTTGTGTGGTGTGAAAAAGGGGTAAATGATGGGAATAAATGAAAGTAGTTTGAGATGGTTGGTCATGTGGAAAGAATGGAAGATAGTCGGATGGTTAAATGGATGTATAGTGGTGAGTGTCGGTGGGAATCACAGCTGGGAGACCGAAGAAAGTGAATTGAGTCAGAAAAGGAAGTGCCTGGAGGAGAGATAGTGAGTTTGGCAGGGAAGAGGAAAGGTGCATAATGGAGTGAATGGCGGGGTTTTTGTTGGGGGGTTAGTTTTGGGGAGGGGGGGGGGTGGGTTTTTAATGGTTGTAGCCCACTGGGCCAAGGGATAGATACCCAATATACGGAGATGCCATATGAAGGTCGTCGGGGTTCCGTGAAGCTCTAGGGTGGATTGGATTTTTGACTGCGACAGAGTTCTCACAAAATTATAAGGGGGCGGTAAAGTGAAGCTTTCTTTTCGACTTGCTTCATATCTTCTACACTTTTTCTGTTTCCGCGTGAATGTTACGCCCTTACCCACTCTTGGGGGAGAAGAAGGTGGGTGTTGATGATGATGAAGATGATGATTTTGTAATATATATATATATATATATATATATATATATTATATTATATATATAATATATATATATAATATATATTATATATATTATATATATTTTATATAATATATCTATATATATATATATTAGTATATATATATATATATATATTATATATATATATTATATATAGTATATAAATATATATTATACTTATAATTTATATAATATATTATATATATATATATTATACAGTATATATTATATTTATATATATATATTATATATATATATATATATATATAGTATATATAATTATAATATATATATATATATATATTATATATGAAAGTTTTCATAAGTACTTGTACTTGTAACTTGATCCCATGTTTGTACTTGAAACAATTAACAGAGTATTGTACTGTACTTGTACTTGAAACAATTTTAGAGTCTGTGTACTTGACAAAATGTACAGTTGAACCCAACGATTATTATATATAATAATATTAATTATATATATAATATTTATAATATATATATATATATATAATATATATATATATATAATATTATATATATATATTATATAAATTTATCATTTATTAATTTTATATAATATATAATATCTATATAATTATATTATTATATATATATATATATATTATATATATTCTGTATATATATGTATTATATATATATATATATATATATTTATATAATATATTATATATTTATATTATATATATATATATATATATATATATAATATATATATATATATATATAATATATAATATATATATCATATATAAATTATAATATATATATTAATATTAAATATATATATATAATATATATATATACGTATATAAATGTATATATATATATAATATATATATATATATATATATATAATATATTTATATTATATAATATTATATATCTATTTATATATATATTATATATTATATATTATATAAATTTGATATTGCTTCAGGCATGTAGTTATTGATCTTAATTATAAACTTGTTTTTCTAACTTTTTATATACTGGTTAAATTTACATCATGTTAGACTTGGTCTTTTCTACAATAGTTCTTCAAAATTATATATATATCTATATATTATATATTATTATATTATATATATATAATATATATATATATTATATATATATATATATATTATATATATATATATATGTATATATTATATATCTTATATATGATATATATATATATATTATTATATATATTATATAATATATTATATATATTATATATATATATATTATATTATTATATATATTATATATATATATATATATTATTATATATATACTATATATATATAATATTATAATATATATTAATATATATATTAATTATATATATATTATATATTATTCTATATATATTATTTATATATATATATATAAATTATATATATATTTAATTCATTTCAACTCAGCTTTAATAAAATATTCGAGCTTTCAGGAAAGTGTAAAAGAGGATCTTTAATTGAACTCTTAGTAAGTTACGACTTCTCAAACTTAAACATTAACTTGGTAGTTAACTATATTTCATTTAATATTTAACAATAATTATTGGTAATTTATTTTAAATTATATAATATATATATATATATATATATAATATATATATTATTTATATATATATATTATAATTATAATATTTAAATATAATATATATATATTATTGCTATATACTGCAATCAAATTTCTGATTGAAAACATCCATAAAGTATTTTTACCAGCTGTTGGAATCGAACTAAACCCTAGCATAAATAAAGCGTATTTGTCTTGACCCAGCACGATGAGCTAAAAGAACAGACAATACTTTCATTAGTTCAATTAGTGCTGTTCGCGTTTCTTCTCGCCATATTTGGGGTCAGGGCAAACAGGGTGAATATATATTCACAGAACCGGGTCAAAGATGTACATAAACATAGCAATAACTGCATCAAATTTATAATTGAAAAAAAAAAATTTCCCTGAAGTATTCTTCACCCTGTTGGGAATTGAACCTGGACCCTAGCAGATAAATGCATATGTGTTTGTCACCAGCCACGATGAATAAAAGATGAATACTACAATACTTGATATAGTCAAATAGGGCATTCGCGCTATCCGCTTACAAAAGCTCGAGGGGGGGGGGCAAACAGGGTACCGCACAGGGTGAATAATAATACAACAAACCGGGGGTTAAAGATGTACATAAAAATTTCAAAAACCTGCAATCAAATTTGTATTGAAAAACACCCCTAAATATTTCATACTGCTTGGGAATTGAACCTGGACCTTAGCAGTAAACGCATATGTTGTTTTGACCACCACGCCCCGATGAACTAAAAGATGAACACTACAATACTTCCAATGGTCCAAATAGCTGCATGTCCAGCTATTTCCGCTTACACTCGAAGGGGGGGGCGGGGCAACAGGGTACGCACAGGGGTGAATAATAATAATAAAACAAACGGGGGTTAATAGATGTACATTAAATATTGACAAAACTGCAATCAAATTTGTCATTGAAAACACTAGAATATTTTCACTGCTGGGAATTGGAACCTGGACATGCAGATGAAAACGCATATGTGTTTGACCACCACGCCGATGAGCTAAATAGGAACAGCTACAATATTCCTATGGTCAAATAGGGGCATGTTCGCGCTATCCCGCTTCACTCGAGGGGGGGGGCGAACAGGGTACCGCAAGGGTGAATAATAATAATGCAACACACCGGGGGTTAAAGATGTACATAAAAATTAATAATACAACAAACTGGGGGTTAAAGATGTACATAAAATTGCAAAAACCTGCTTTCAAATTTGGTGTTGAAAACAACCCATCAATTATTTTCACAACTTGTGGGATCGAACTGGACCTAGCAGATAAACGGCGTATAATGGTTGACACACGCACGTGAGCTAAAAAGAAAGAACACGACAATAATTTTATTATTCACCCTATGGGTACCTGTTTGCTCCCCCCCCCCCGAGTGTTAGGCGGGAAGAGCGCGACATGCCCTATTTGACATAGAAGTATTGTCGTTTCTTTTTTAGCTCATCCGTGGGTGGTGTCAAACGCATAAGCGTTTTTCTGCTGAGGGTTCAGGTTGAATTCCCAGCAGGTTGAAAATACTTTAAGAACGTAAAGGGTTTTTTTCAATATATATATATATATATATATATATATATTATATAATATATGTAAAAATATATATATATTTATATATTATTATACTTAATATATATATATGATATATATATATATATTATATAATATATATATAATTATATATATATATTATATATATACTATATTAATATAATATATATATATATATATTACTATATATATATATTAGTATTTATATATTATATATGAATATATATATAATATATATATATATATATATATATATATATTTATTTATTATATCTATATATATATATATATTAAATAATTGCC
>JABUQX010059822.1:0-2500 GCA_015478945.1 Trachelipus rathkii | reverse complement strand
AGTTAACGTATTCACTTTTTTTTTGTTTTGTTTTTTAAATATTATTAAATCAATTTCTTTATAAATGAATTGAACATAGTTTCTGCTCCGTATCTTTATGGAAAAATCACCTCGTATTTAATTATGATTTTACTAGTGTTGTGAATTTATAATCTTTAATACGACATTCAAAACAATCTTTTAAAAACTCACTTATTGGCAATTCGCTTTCTAAAGTCACAAAATAATATTGTAGATAGTTCGACTTAAGTATTGACCGAGAAATATAATTTAGAATATATAATATTATAAATAATTATATATTTTATTATATATATTAATATATATATATATTATATTATTTAAATAAATATTAATTAATATTTAATATAATTATAAATATATATATTATAATATATATAATAATATATATATTATATATATATATATATATTATATATATTAATATATATTATATATATTAATATTATTATACTATATATAATAAATAATAATATATATATAATCTTATATATTACTATATATATAGTAATATATATATATATAATATATATTTATAATTATATTATATATATATATAATATTATATATATTATATATATTAAATGATATTATATATATATATATATACATATATATATATTATTATATGATATATATATTATAATATATAATATTATTATATATATGATAATATTATATTATATTATATATTTTATTTTTTATATATATTATAATACTATATATTTATGATTATATATACTATAATTATATATATATCATATTTAAATATATATATCTATATTACATATATAATATTATATATATAATATAGGCTATTTTAGTGGTTGACTCAGGAGCAAAACCATATTAATGTTTTTTTTAATAATTTGGGTAAATACTTAATTTTTGGGGCACCACCTAACTACCTAACCTAACTAAACCTACCTAACCAACCTAACCTAACACCTAACCTAACCTAACCTACTAACCTAACCTAACCTATCTAACCTAACCTAACAACCCAAATTAACCTAACCATTATATTAATGGAGTCCAACCACTTCATATGTCATACACACACACACACTATATAATTATAATATTATTATATAATATATATATATATATATATACTATTAATATATATATATATATATATATTATTTATTGTATAATTATATAGATATTATATTATATTATATTATATATATATTCTATTATATCTATATATATATTTACATATATATATAATTTATATACATAAATTATATAATATATATAATATATATAGTAATTTATAATATATTTTCTATATATATTATATATATCATATAATATAATATATATTTATTATATATATAATATATAATATATATATATATTATTATTCATATATATATATTTATATAGTATATTTGTTATATAATATTATATTATATATCATATATTTATATATATATATTATATATATATATATATAATATTATTTATATTGTATATATATTTATCTATATTATATATATTATATAATATATTATAATTTATATATAAATCTATATATACTATATATTATTATACTATATATTTATTTATATTATAAATATATATATATATATATTTTTATATATATAATATATATATATATATATTAATTATTATATTATAATATATACTTAATATACTTCTGTATATATTATATATATATATATATATATATAATTATATTATACTAATATATATATATAATTCTATACTATATATAATACCTACACACTACATATATTATATAATTATAATATATATAATATAATATAATATATAAATATATTATATAACTATATTATATATATATATATATTCTATATATAGATTATTATATATATATGTTTCTATATTTATTATGATTTATATATATATATATTATATATATATTATATATATATTATATTATTATCTATATTATATATATATATATATAATTTAGTATATTATATAAATATATATATATTTTATCTTATAAATATTATATATAGTATATATAATTTATATAGTTTATATATATATTATAATATATATTATAATTTATATATATATAATATATATATAAATATTATATTATTTATATATATATTATTATTATATATATATATTATAAGAAAAGAAATCGTCTGTATTTTTCTCCTTATAAAAAAATAAAAATCCAGAAATTATATTATAGACCCCAAAATATAATGGTTATAAATTATTATTTTTCCTTGTTTTACCCATCAACAAGTATGCCATAGTCTCGATAATGATACCAGTTATAACTACAATACCCAATCTTAAAACTGACCAAGTAAACATGGAACTTTTAACGGAAGAAGTCTGGGGAAATATAAAAATGTGACTTGAAAGTAGTTATTTTTGGGCTTCGATTTATTTCTTTTATGCAGTTGAAAAAAGCTGACCTACAATCATTCATTTAGTTTTTATTATTATTATTTATTATTATTAT
>JABUQX010059821.1:0-30876 GCA_015478945.1 Trachelipus rathkii | reverse complement strand
TATCCAATGGTTGCATCGAAAAACTCAGATGAGGCAAAGGAAATGGATGGAAAAACACATGGAATTTTTGAAATCTGTTTCAGGTGTTTTTCGACATTATACTAGAATTCATTCACTTAACTTGGTTTCGAAATTTCTCACTAGAACGAACGCTGATCTAATCAAAGCATCATAGTATTATCACGCTGAATATAGTTTCACATTTAAAATATTTTGAGATCCTCTGGTAAACTGCTTCTGGTGTTGCCAACATGGTTGTCTTTGATGCATTTTTTTCCAGATCTAGAGTTCGTAGGCTAAACGTGATTTTGTTGAGTTAGTCCAGGATGAGGTTTATTATCCGTTGAGGTCTTATCAAACTGCTGTTTTTACCCGAACTTGACACAATTATTGTCCCTAAAGATTTTGAAGTAATATGGACAATTTGGCCGTCTTTATACCGTGACTCCAGAGTCTTCTTTCACATAACAATGAGAATGAGAAAAAGGAATTTTGTTATACGATAATAGGCCGATCTCACCGATTTCACTTTGAAATTCAGAGGTTCAGTGACTCTTTGAGGGCATTAGACAAGAATTCATAAGAGATTTATGGAGATTTATTTTCATTGCAACTACTATTGGCGTCAGATGTTGCACGCGGTTTTTGACTGTTCTTGACTTTTTTTGAACTGTGGCAACAGGCGAGCGGACATTTTCCAAGTTAAAGTGATAAAAAAGTTATGTGTCTACCAATGTAACAGGCAGGTTTAAGTGACTGAGTTTTTAAAACTGTAGAATGCAACATTGCAAACAATGACATCGAGGGTTGTAACATTTGCATCACAAAATGCAAGACGGCAACAGTGATTTCAGAAGTAGTAAGTGAACATGTGTTAATACTTTTTGTTATTTTATTATTATTAATATTAATTTAGTTATATATATATATTATATACATACTTTTATATTTATATATATATAATTTATATTTATTAATATATATTATATATATATATATAGATTATATATAATTATATATAATTACATATTAACTTATATATGATATATATATATATTGTACTATATAAATATATTATATTATATTTATTATATATATTATATATATATATATATATATTATTTGACAGTTCACCAGGCTCAGGCAGAGCTAATCAGGAGGGGGTGTGCTCATTTTAAAGTACCTGAGCAGCGGAACAGAGAGATAGCTTCACACACGACGACCAGTGAGAACCTTTGGTCTTTCGTTAGTGGGCGAGTGCTGCTACCGTGAGCTATTTTTTTTATATATATAATTATATTATTTATTATTATATTTTTATAATATATTATCATAATGAGTATATTAGTATTATATATATATAATATAATATCTATATATTTTATATAGTCTTTTTACCATATTTTATATATATATATATTATATATATATATATATTATTATTATAACTAGATATTATTATTTGATTTTATATTATTTATATATATATATGTTCCGGTAGAAAACAGTAGTCACTAACGTTATTTGTTAACGCACTTAATGTTAGACCTTGATAAAATATCTAACATACTTTCCTATTAGATCCTGAGAGGTCATCGTTCATATATATGAATATATATAATTATTATTATAGATATATTATAATATATATATATATATATTTTATATACTTATTTTATTATATATAATTCTATATTAAATATTTTTACCTCTTTTATTAAATAGGAAATTTAAAAAGAAAACAAAAGTATATCTAACTGTGGTTTTTACAATTTTTTATATTTACAGGCTTGAGTGATTATTAGAGCTTTTACCGAAATTTCTATATCTAATATATATCTATTTACTATATTATATTATATATTATATATATATTATATATTATATTATTAATATATCTTATAATATATATTTATTACTATGTATAATATCTATATATATATTATATATTATAGATATATATATATATTATTATATATCTATTTCTATTATATGTATATATTTATTATCTTACTTCAAATTTGCGGGAGGGCCCGACAGTTTTGCGTTTACGCCACTGGGTGGTTGGTCAAGTTTACTGTGATTTTGTGTTCTTTGTAGATTTATGTGGGTGTTAAAATGTGGTAGGCATTTTCTTTTATCCGTTTTGCATTTGGAAGTTTTAAACAAAATTGAAAATCGAATAATGCTTTTTACGAATTGTTTTTTATGATTTTGTTGATGTGTTTTTTTTATTATTTTTTCGTTTTATTTAAAGGGTGGTTAGTTTGATGCAGGTTTTTGTTTATTCTTTTAACTCAACATCAAATTTCCATCCGAGAACACTTTGATTAGCTAGTATGAGTGTTTTTCAATTGATTCCTTATAGCATTTATGGGGTAAAAGCTGGACATTACAGGTAATACCTATTCAGTGGCTACTGTATGCGTTAGAAAGGTCTCCATCTCATATTTTGATTTTAATGTCAAAAAAACAGTTTTAGAGATGTTTAAGATGTGAATTTGAGGAAGAAAGGCTTTTGCAAGCGGTTGATAATGAATGATGTCTGTTGGTCCTATATGAGTAGTGTGCATGATGTGTTGTTTTCCTCAAAATTTATTTTCGGGTCATCCGCCATATAAAATTCACGACTGTAGTTCCAGGGTGACCCATGGAAAAATCCTTTTGAGGTAGATATCTTGATTTGAGGGGTTTCGTACAAGATTTAGTGGTCCTTATGGTGTTGGAAATGTTCTAGTGTGAATTTATGATAGAATGGGTAAACATGTTTTTTAGTATTTGGGTTCTACACAGAGGGGCATTCGTATATGTTCAAACATCAGAGAGCAAGCGTTTCTGGTTGCTGTTTTAAGTGAGGATACATAGGGTTTCATCTGAATTATTAGATTTGCATAACGGTGTCTATCTATTGTAAGGGATGTTTGGTATTGAGGAATTGGCTGCCTGAGTGACGTTTCCACAGTAGTATTACGGCGAGGGGTGGGTCTTTGAAAATAAATTGCAAATCAAAAGAATTATTTTAGGGGGCAGTATTAGATTAAAACAAAGCTGATATGTTTTTCTATTATGTATTATTTTATTATTATTCTTTATTTTTATTATTATTATTTATTATCATTATTATTTTTTATATTTATTATAATTATTATTTTTTTTTTTTATTTTAATATTATTATTATTTTTTTATATTTATTATTATTTCTTATTATTATTTGGTCCATCCATATAGGGAAAGTTGCTTATTTGGGGTCAATGGTTCTAAAATCTATTTATGCTAATTTTAATTTCTTGAAATATCTTTGAAATATACAGGAGAAGAGAAGATATATTTTACATAAGATTTCTGCGCGTTCGCTTCTATCTGGACATCTTTAGGATTTTTTTGTAGCGATGAGTCTTTAATTAATATATATACGTAAATCAATGATATTGTCTGATTGATAATACTTAAAATTTGTGGTTTTGTCTGGTGTGGTTGTTCTTGATGTAGAAGGCCTCCGCATTTTAAGTTTCTGGACTTCACACGATCCGATTAATTTGTGAAGTGTTTAGATATTACTAATAGTTAATTGATCTTATGCCCATTAAATGTTGCAAAGATTTTGCTGGGACTGTAGAGATGGTGATATGCCCTGTCGGCAGTCTATCTTCGTGTAACCAATATAGGTCGAGTACAGTTACTCGGGCAGTTAAATGGCAGTTAATTGGAACACGTGCATGGTTGCGGGCAAGCTCTCTTGTGCTAAAGGCATGATGACAGTTGTTTTGGCTTGTGGTATAGTTCTGACTTTAATTTTTGATGTGTCTTTAGTTTTGAGGTGAGATTTTCATATTTCAAGCACTTTGGGGCTTGTTGACATATAGAATTTTATTTTTTAAGAGTATTCATAACAACTTCGTCAATGTCTTCTTTATTAATATGTTGTGTTTATGAATATAAGTGTGTTTTCAAGGTAGACCATGGGTTATCTCAGTTTTTTTTATTCATTGTGAGGAATTCTTCTAACGATTTACCAAAGTTGAATAGTTGTATGCTTGTTAACTAAATTTTTACGATAGATTCTTTGTAATAGTCGGGTGGATGATCTGTTCATATAAGCCTTATTCAGTGGGTCTTGTGTATGCTTGTCAGAATGAACCGTCAAAATTAAACATGATTTCTGATGTCTGTGTTACCACGATGTTGCTAAGATTGTTGTTAAATGTTTCTATTGTTTACGTAAAATTACGTTGAATATGTTAAGAGTGTTGAAAAGGTATAGATATAACAGTTTTGGCATGCATGTTAGTTCTTTTACTGATGTTGTGTGACCTTTATTGAGATAGATGTAGATATAGAGATATTATAGATATGATTATTATTTTCTTAGTTTGGCTATGCTTGTTGCTTTTGTCAATGTTGACCTGTATTCGTCTGCGTTATTTCATGATTTGGGTATGTTTAGTCAATGTTTGTATTTGTTGTTTAAATATTCAATGGGATGTAAATTACTTGTTATGTTTAGAGTATGTTGAGAGTGTGATAGGTTACCGTTTTTTTGATGTTATGTTAGTTACCTTTGATTGGTTGATAGTGTGAAACTTGGTTAACGTTAACAGTTTATTTATGTTAGGTGTGTTAGGTTTTATCGTTGTGGATTATATTCTTTCATCAAATGAGCCTAAGTTTATGTTACGGTAAACATTGTTACGTTAGCCTTTTTTCATTGATCGTATGATATTAGACAGGTTATGGATAAGTTTTTGTTAGGTTTCTTAAATTCTATGGCTAATGTTATAAAACATAAAGACTTAGCAAAAACATAAATGTTTTTAAATGTAATTTTGTTAAGATCTATGTAAATGAAATTACATTATCTAAAGATTTTAAACAGACTATAGGGCCGGTATTGGCGCATGTTTCGAAAAGTGGGGGGTGGTGAACTTTCTCCACTTGTATCTGATATCTAGTGAAAGAGGAACAATCTGCTTACGTACTATTCGCTTGTATGTTGTTAGTTACTTTTGTTTTTAGTATGGCTTTGTTTTGTTAGCGTTTTTCCGGGTAGTTTGGTAGGTTTTGTATTTGCTGGTTATATGTCTTGTTCAGGTTATGATTATGCTAGCTTTTTGATGTGAACATTTATTACGTCTCTATATTCGTTGCCAGTATGATGATTAGTTATTGTAAATTATTGTTAAATGTTACTATGTTAATGTAAAAATATGAGTGATAGAGATATTGTTTGAAAAAGTGTGATGGGTTACGTTGTATGTTATGTTAGGTTAATTTATGTTGTTAGTATGAACTTTGTTATGTTATGTTTATGCGTAGTTAAGCTGTGTTGGTTGTGGGGGGTACATTATTTCTTAGTTAGATTTATGTTATGTTTAATGTTAAAACTGTGTTATGTTAGCATATATTAGTTGGTCATTATTATGATAGATGGTTTAGGTTATGATAAATTTGTTTTAAGTTTTGACTGCAACATTTCTCGCGAAAAGTGCAGTATGTTGAGTATGTTGAAAAGTTGGAATATGGTACGGTATGTATGCAACGTCAGTTACTTTTATATTGTTAAGTATGGAACTTTGTTAATGTCGACTGTTTATTCGGTTAAGGTATGTTAGATTTGATGTTTAAATTATATTTTAATCAGGTTTGTTATGAGAGCTTTTTTGATGGGCAAGCTTGTTATGTCAGCGTTATTGGGGTTAGCTTGTCAGTATTGTCCTTATTGCCAATTTTATCCAATGATATCGAATATGACTGGGGTCAAGTCAATAGATCTAGATCATCGATCCGATAGATCGGATTGGAGGTGGGGGAGAGGGAGGGGTGGCGGTGATTTACTCGATTTATGATTTCGTTTTAGGGTATGTAAACCAACAATTTTAGTAAAAATAAGTAAAGTATGGAAAGTAATCCAAAGCTCTGATGCTGACAAATTAAAAATTAAGTTGTAAAAAAAATTTGTTTTAGTTCAATTGAAAACAAGCAATATCTTGTTTTATGTACAAAGGTCTCCATTTAATAAAGAAGTTTTTTTTAAAAAGATTTTATGAAAAAATTAAATTAAAAACACTCTTTTTGAACAAAGTGTTAAAGAAAAATGAAAATAAATAGTTTTAAACATTACTTCGAAGGGTAATTAAAAAAAAAAAAGTTCTTAAAAAACAGGTTTTGCAAAATGAAGATTAAAGTAATAACAACATCGTTTAGTTTGTTAAATGATATTTACCTCTCGCTTGTTACTGTTCGTTCTGTTGCGTTGTTAGTTACTTTATGCTGTAGGATTGACTTTGTTAATGTGGCTTATTCTGGGTTACGCTGTTGTTAGGTTTTTCGTTGTTGTACTTTCTTTTGGTTCGGACTTGATTATGGTAGATTAGTAATTCAAACTTTAGAGCTTTGGCATATATGCGTTAAACTTATTATAGTTAGATCATGTTGTGGTAAATCTTTTATGTTAATATAAAAGTAGAATGATATGTTAGAGATATGTTTTGGAACGCGTGCTAGGTTTACGTTTTTTGTGCTACCGTAGTTACTTTTGTTGGTTAAGTATGGTGGCTTGGTTAATGTTGCGATTTTTATGTAGTGATGTTGGTTTTGTCATTGTTATTATTTTCTAGGTCAGGGCTATGATATCGTTAGTTATTGATGTGGGAAATCTTTGTCGCGTTAGGTATTTTCGCTTGGTCTTGATATTAGGTTGGTGTGATAGAATTTTATTAATGTTTGATATGGTTCGTGCACAAAATATAATTGATATGTTGAGATACTGTTTGAGAAGTGTGGATAGTTAGTTTGTATTCATGTTAGTTTTTTACAGGTGTTAGTATAACTTTGTTTCTGTTAGATGTTTATTCGATAAGATATGTAGGTTTGTTGTTTACATTATATTCGTGTTCACGCTATGATATGTTTAGCTTATTTGATGTTGAATCTGTGTTGCGTTGGTTTCGTTGGTCGTTGTACTTAGGTTGCTGGATAAATAATTTTGTTAAATGTTATTTGTTATATGTAAATAATGTGATATTATTGGAAACGTGTGTGTAGGTACGTTCTGTCGTGTCAGGTAGTTACTTCCTGTTGTTAAGTATGGAATTTGTTGTTGATGCTTGATTGTGCATGGTTGTTAGAGTCTGTCGTTGAATTATATTGTAGTTCATTGCTAAGCTAGAATGATACAATTAATTCCACGGACTTATGACTCCCAAAATCCGCACTCAATCACCCCTTTTTTGTTAATGTTACTATGCAAATAAAGGGTTGAAGGGGAATTTTGGCCAATGGAAGAGAGATTTTCGTATCGTAAGGGAGATCATGAATAAGCGTAGGTAAGTACATATATATGTGTGTGGGAGAGAAGCGAATGTTCGGTGAAGTGCCAATCAATCACGCATTTTTACACTCAATTTGAAAAAAAAGTTGTGACAGATGGCCTGAAGGGCCATTAGGATTGCCCCCTTCGCCCCATAGGCCGCATGCGAAGACCTCTGAACCTGACCTAGTGCAACAGAGTACCTGTAATAGTTGCAAGGAAGTCGAAGATAAGCATGCGACAGAGATAAATAAAAGATTGAAAGAAGCTTGAAACAAGAAAATTAATAATTTCGTTTTTGGGACTATCAAAAAAAAGAATGTTAGTAATCTAATTAGTTCTACTGGATTGATAGCAAAGAGGATGTTGCTGAATCTAATTTTAAAAAAGGCGAGTTCAGATTTGACTCCTTGTTGAAGACTGCAAAGAGTTGATCAGATCTCAATTGCACACCCACACACTCTCACTCTTAAAATTAGTGTAAACACAAACGTGAGCCCGTGAGAGCGCTATTTACCTACGTAAACGCTAGTGTTACGTATCTACTCAAATCATGCTGGTAGGACGTAGTCAACGGGCTCATAAATTATATACATTACTGCGAGGAAGATTGCTCTTGTACGGCGAATCCTAAGGATGAAGATAGATTCGGTTTAACTTGTAGCGAGTGGAATCATCATGATAAGAGTAAAAACAACAACAGAATTAACACTTACACAGGAACTCCTATACTCAAATAACGTCACCTGATCTCTCTATTCAACGTCGGAGACTTACTACCGAGGAAGGGTTGTCGCCTTCACCTTCGAGTGACGATGATTTTCTACCTGTTTCCTCTCTCTCGCATGAATGTCGATTAAAATTACATCAACAGAGAACGAAAAGCATGCATGATGTGAATGGAGGATTGACGAATTAGTGATTGGACGACCAATTACACATGAACACTAATAGATGGTCATAATGTCTATACAGAAGCGTTTCAAATCTCCTCCACTGTGATTTTAAACTATCGCCAATACCCGTTCTGAAGTTCGGTAGGCTAACTCCTAAGAGTTATATTCTTTTATCGCCGTAATAGGTGAGTCAGAATTTACATCTTATTTTCACGTTATATACAAAAAAATATACACGCACGGTTCGTCACTTGTCCGCATGATCAAAGGACTGTTTGATATTCACATAATCATAAGACAGTCTATTCTCACCACGGATATCTCTCTAGATTCAAAATTGAAATATCACATGAATGAAAAATACTATAGCATCGACTCGATTGGAGCGAACTTTTCGACACAGTCCTTCGTAACAAGAAAGAAATATTTCGAAAGTCTCACACCTTATGGAGAAATGTTGAACCAGCTTATCCGTAGCGAATGAAGACACAGAACACTGACCATGTCAAACATCTTTTATCCTGTAAAAAAATTCGTTGAGGATTGCCTTAAAAGAGGATTTGCTTTTTTTTCAAAGTTTGTAAAATCCCTCCCCTTTTGGCATTTTTGCGTCATAGGCCTCCGGCTTGAACCGTTGCCTAATACCTCTGTCTGTGTGCAGCGTCTCAGCAGCCTCTCCCGCCAATTAATGAGCATCCCAGTTTCTTAACAAGGGCCAATTGGAAACAGTTCAACATAGAAATACCAGCGCAGTCCCTTATTTTCTCTCTGCGGTTAGCGACCAAATCTGGCTAAATTGAACTTTCTCGTTAATTTGACAGCCCGATTCGTTTTGGTTCGACACAAACCGCAAGTTTCCTGCTTTCAGGTCTCTTGAAAGAAAGAAATCCATCGTCGAACTGACTTTAAAAACAGGACTTCAATTTGTCTTGTTCACAGACTTTGAACCGTTGGTTCCCGTGTCTGTCTCGTCTGTGGAACCGACAAAAAAGGACAGCATTTCCTTTCGCACACGAGCTCTAAGAAGATCGCATGCGCCATATAAACCGCTGACAAGCTCATTTATTTTCGGCGTCGTAACATCGTATGTGAAGTTCCGTCATGTACTGACCTATATCTTACGTTGCGTTAAGACCCTATACCACAGCTTGCGACGCGCATAGCACTTCTGCGTTCATTTCCTCGCACAATCACCCCAAAACGCGCCACGCTTAACCGACCGGCCTCACATCAACCCTGTCCGCCTTTTCTCCGCACTATCAACACTCTCAACTCAACAACCCTCCTCCTCCTCTTTTAGCTGCGGGCCTAAATTGGTTCCAAAGATCCACGTAGTATAACTCTGATCCTCCGCTAAGAACTGGCTAATAGCTAGCCAAATTAGAATCTGTGTTATATGGATATATAATAAAATTGATGTAGAGTTGCGGTAACTCCGCAGTAACCCATTTTTTTGCGTCACCTAGGTAATCATCCCATATAAGCCACATCGCCCTCGCCTGATTCAGCTCATGCTTGATTTCTCGATCATAACCTGTAATCTTGGTTTAATTTTCCTTCTCTTTTAATTGACATTAAGACTTTAAATTGTATAGTAAACTCCTAGTCTTTTTACCATACATGGCTTAATATATTGCCGGCATTTCTGTAACCTCTGTTCTGAACGCGCCTGTGGTAATGTCTCACTTCAGAATCACTCCGTTTCTTTACTACTAGCGCAGGCAAGATTAGGTCGCTATCCTCTGCCCATTGAATCACTCGCCCCAGCCAGGCGAGCGATACTTTGCTGGGTACGCGCTCAACGATAGTTTATGGCAATCGACCTGACATTGAGATAGCTAAATATGCTATTATCTTGCACGATGGCTCACGCGCTACGGCCAAAACCTGAGTTCTCTTTCAAAGAACACTCTTATCTCATTTGGTCTTACCATTTTTCGGAGATACCTACGCACTCGGCTTCTACCGAACAATTGCCGAATCAGGCAGTCGCGACAGAACGACGATGATCCAGCCTGTCGGGGCTACCCGTCATTGCGTTCGTCGATAAGGTCTTTGACCAACATTCGCAGAGCAGATGTGCAAGGTACTTCATCTAATAGCTCACTGGTGCTGCTTCTCTTGTCCGGATAGCTGTAGGCTGAAAGACACTTGCACTTCAGCTCATATTTTATTAAGATTGTCATAATCTTATTTCATGTTAGGATCTGCTTATATACTGAATGTAAACTCTAACTCCGCGTATGGAAGCTCTCATTTCGTCCACGATTTGGTGAAACTCTTACATTAATGGCATATGTAGGAACTTCGCGCCACAGTCCAAAAAGTGCCATCCTTAGGAGTTCACACGGTACTTGCGACGGACGCCTTACTATACGCATTATTCCTCAATGTAGGGTTTCATCCTTTGGGCTAAATCCCACAACCATACCGGCGGTCAATCACGCCAGCGTCGACGCCTCGCGCCGCCGCTCAGCTCGCTCTCGCAAACGACCTATGAGGCTATCTATGATATATCTCATGGGGTGATGACCTTTGTGATTTTTCTTTCTTAAAATCATCTTTCCTGAGTATCGAATGGATGAACCTTTGCCTATTAATGACTAAAATGACGTTTGTGTGCGGCAGAAATATGAACAAAAGATCTCCTAAAAGCAAAGTTTATATAGGGCATTTTACTAATAATAATTTGTATTTGTACAATATGTACCTATATAGTGAAATGTACAAGACCCTGAATTGTCATTTAATTAATGCATCACGAGAATTGTAGCAGGATTTTTCGCAGAAATCATATGCAAGCGACTGTGAGCCGTCTCGCTGCTCGACAACGATGACGTCACAGGGAGAAGAGTAATTGTTGGTGACAGATTCTGCAGAGTTCTAATAATTTCTCAAGCTGTATTGCGACAGGTGGTAAAACTGTATGTAACGAGGTGTTCAAAGCGGGAGTTGAGTTGTTGATTAAGCTTAAATTTGGTTCAAACTTGCTATTTGCCTTATCGACAAGTATTGTGCATTCCGTCAGAGTTATTCTAAAAGAGATCTGTATTATTTGGTGGTGCTAACATTGAACTCTCTTGCTAATTATTTGTGCATATAATAATTTATTAGGCTGCTTTTTTTATTTTTCTCTATCTTTTGTTTTTTTTTTTAAATAACTATATGAAAACTCAAATAATTCTTACTTGTTACGTAATTAATATTTAGTTAAGCCTTTTCTATTTCAGTTTCTGAGTAGAAGACAACATGTTCAAGAAGAGCTCTTCTAACACTGAGAAGAACAAGGAAATCTGGACAAATAACTAGTCCAGTTTCAATATGCCATCGAAGGAGAAGGCAACCGCTGACAATTATGAGCATCCTTGAGTGAACAGAATCACATGCCTCAGAAAAAAATCTCATTGTACCCTTCAAATTTCTGTGAATCCACTGGTCCGAAGAACGGAGATGAGAGAACGGTATATTACGGTAGATTTAGCCTTATGGAGCAAAACATTGAACTTCCGCATGTACGTCTGATCAAGCCAATTTTGTACACCACCAACTAGCAAAACTTGCTCTGAAGACTACGAGCGCATGCACGGAAAGAAAACAAAACTGCTAACTACAGAATGAAACTGTTTGAATGTGACCCAAAGGTCGAAGGCGAATGGTTTTTGCAAAGAGGATAGAGCCTCTAGCATAACTGCAAATTGAAGCAAGGCCAGTGGTTATTCCTACTGCCCTGTTAGTGACCAACTCATCCCACCTCATCCAAACGTAAGAAGCTAATGATAAGGCGTACTGTGTCCAAACGAATTACAGCTCATGCCACCGTGATTAGTTCCGAAATGTCAGCTCTGACTCATCCGACAAAGAGCAAATGACGGTCCTTGTAGGTAGATGAGAATGCAGCCATCAAGTGGAGCCGAAGGGAAGCATAACCCACAGGTAATTGCAAGGCGCCTTGCTCGTACGATGAAGCTGAAAGCTGATCGTCCCACGGAGCAGCACAAGAGATGCCGGCCAGCTTGCTGTGAGGCATTCGAAATTCCAACCCCATTACACGTCAGCAATGCCACAAGCTATCTACACCAAGGGGCTGTTCCAGTTGAAGAAGCACTTGGGACAAGTTATCGGAGAGTGGATCATACGTAATTGACGGCAAACACATGAGAAGCGCTTAGAATATCATGCGATTGTGATGTCTTTCAAGTAATGAAGAGCAATGAAATTAAGTTGAGCTGGCTCGATATTGAAAGATAGGATAGCATCAATACCAACGCACAGGATTTGCGGGCGATTTATGTAGAGAGTTCAAGCCTGTGGGGACTCAATTGTGATGATTGTGGGCCAGACACAACAAGCCGTTATAACGGGGCATAAAGGACAGCATTGTTTTTGGCTGCAGCAGTAATGTTTCGAAGAGAAAAGGTTCACGTCAAAAACCCAAGTTTCTGTGCAGTTGCAGCTGACCCATGTGTCTGGATTGCTGTCTCGCGTTGTCATGGACGGTGAGCTCCATGGGTCGACTAAGTCCCAAACATAGAGTACTTCTTTGTGCAGGATTTTAGCACATTCAGTGATACATTCGGAGAGCAGCCTTCAACAACGGTAAAACTGATATTAAGGAAACAGATGGCTGGAGAGACAACTTAAAGTTTCGCTCTACCACCAATCACTCGTATCTTGCCGTCGATAAACCTAAGAGGAAGAGATCCCTTTCGGTGAGTTCAAACCAGATCAAACACACAAATGCAACGCTACAACTCTCGTCCCATGCTGCCCTTTCTGCGTCTTATCTGAGTGCCTGAAACACCATGGAACAGGATTGCGTAACAATCTGCTCATCTCAGTTCCACTCATCGGCGGACATTAGTTCAGCAGTTCAATGCGTTCGGCCGCTAAAAGATTCGATAACTATCTCTGCCTGGAATGACTACCCAACAGTGCTTCTGCAAATCCTCCGCGGACACCCCACTGGAAACAGATGAATCTTACAATTAACATGTGCCCAAGCAACCATAACTGTGGCAGTGCGATCAAGAAGCTATGCAAAGACTTTCACGACTCCTGCCTGCAACAGGACAGACCCCTAACCAGTGAAAAATAGGACCCCTTTTCAACTAAACATTATCTGTGAATATTGACTTCCTTGTGTGCTGATACCATAGACAGAGTTATGAGTATGTACCTAAGAGCTTGTGGTTAACTTTTTTATGGAAAAGTGGGCAATAATGCCTGATAAAGTAAATTTATTTTTAAAATCATTTTGTGCGTGGAGGTAATCAAATCACCCTTGTCAAGATCTAATGGATATCAATCTTAATGAAAGCCTCATGAAATTAGTGAATACACGGAAATGAGGTTCGTATAAAAGTTAATCATCCCTAAATTATATATAGTATATATATAATATATATATAATATATTACTATGATTATATATATAATAATATAATTAGAAATATATATATATAGTATATATATATATTATATATATATATATATATAAAATATAATAAATTATATATATATATATATTATACATATAGAATATAGTATATGATATATATAGATATATATATATAATATATATATATATAATAATATATATTATATATAATATATATCTATATATATATTAATCTAATATATATTAATATGGCTCCCTTGTATTAGTATATGTTGATGTATACATTTTAATATATATTAGTCATAGTATATAAATTATCTATCATATAATAGTAATATATATATATAACTACATATAATATAATATAATACTAATATATATTCTATATGGGCCCGTTTATTAAACCAAGGGAGCGAAGTAAAAAAGTAGATTCAGCCATGGTTGGTAAATGCTATCTTGAGATTAAGGTAAAAGTAGAGAAAATTTCGAAAACAATTCGCCTCATCGTCTCCCTTAAAGTAAAAAAGACTATTAATAAAGTTTAATCTATAGCACGTAAGTAATATATTCATTTACATTATAGTTCTAAATAGCAACTTAGCAGCGCTTCGTCGCAAGTAACTTTTACATTCGGTCCGCTCCGCGAGCACGCTCATTTTAGAGCGAGCCGCGTTTCAGCGAGCTGTCTGCCATGCAGTACACCGCCATCTCGCCGGCGTCTACTGCTGAGGTTTGTTCAGTTTTTATTTCAAACTCAATAAATATCTAATTAAAAAATACTTAACTACAAAATAAATATAATTTTGAAAATGAAAAAAAACATTATCATTTTAAGACATAATTAAATGCTTAAATGTGACATCTGCCTTAATTGAACAGTACACACATTTAATTACATTTAAAATAAAATAGAAATCTTCTATTTCTGACTTCATCCCTGGATCATAAAATTTCTTGGGGTTAGCCAATTTACAAAGTTAAAGAACAAAATTTGCTCCCTGATTTGTAATACTAAGGTCATTGATTTATTATATTATTTCTTATAATATTCTTATATATATGAATATTATAATATAATATAGATATATAATATTAATCATCTTAAGTACTATAAAGAAAATTTTAAGACAATATATACTATAAACATTCGTGAATTTAATATATAGTTTACTATAGATATACATTATAATATTATATATATATATAGTATATCAATTAGATATATTTTACTCGAATTATATTAAAAAGTTTAATCTATTAGTAATCGTCAGATATTAAGGTCATACTGGCTCAATGACTTTGCAATTATTTGTTCCAATGTTTCAATAAATGAAATTGTAAATATTGTATAATGGATAAAACGCGATTTCTCAATTATCATCCATTTTTTAGCCTATAAAATGGTGAGAGAGATGCTTCCTTTATGAGATTGAAAAGAAAAGAACCGCAAAATCCTCACTCGAGCAGTATCAGAAAATGACTAAAACCAGAGTCTTTGCCTTTTTGCGTTCGTGTCGAACTACCGTCTGTGATCTGTTCTTTTTGCCTTTGTTTACTTTCGTAGTGTAATATACCGATACCATTTGTGAACCCGTTGTTGCCTTTTGTCGATTCGATTTCGTGAAATATAACGTTAAAGAAGTCTTTAATTTCATGATCAAGATTCATTTGTGGCTTTCAAGTCTTAACTATTTCAAAATAATAATTGTGATCTTAAACTGTCTGGTTTCGTATCAAGACCTACGTAGGTGAAGAGAAGTTACACCCAGATAACCTAACTGGTTGACTTGAAAGAAAACGCCGTACTTCAATACTAACGCCTGTTGGAAAAGACATTTTCCCAATCTAATCAACCGCCCTTGCGTACCTATCCTAACTGATTTTCTCAACGTAAGTTGCTTTTTGTTTCTAGTTTCAATATTGATTTAAAGAGTCATTTCTCCATCTGCACGTAATTGAGTCCAAGTAATTTGAAACTTTTATCCAACAGCTAGAGTTACTCATTAAAACGTACCCTATGCACATTAAAAATGTGTATTTGAATCTTAAAATTAACGAGGATAACGCAGGCAGAGTCGGCATAATTTATGTAATATTTTTCGGAAAGAATTGTTCCTTACAAAATTTGCAATTTAGTAAAATAGTTTCTTTAAAATTTTGCAGATTCTGAAAATTATCTTTGGAAAAGTTCAGAATGAATCTCTGTTATATTGTATTTTCTTGCCATTTTTGAATATGAACATAATTTTTTTTGCTGAGTTAAATTTTCTCGGCATCGTATTTAATGCAAGTTTGAGAACCGTTTTTTCAGTAATTTTGAGTTAAAGCATCGTTCGCTATTTTGATAAATACTCATTTATTGAATATGGCCTTGTAGGTCATCTAGTGGAGTAAATATTCTGAGCTATTTTTATTGGGCATAAAAGAATTTCGCTATATTTTAAGTGTGCTTATGCTAGTTAATATTCAATATATGACTAGATTGAATTTTGATGTCCTGAGGTTCGCTTAGTTTATTTTTAAACGGTTGTGTCAAGACTTATCGTGGTTCTGTTAACACACTGTGGCTTTGACCCTCAAACACAACCCCGGACCAGACATATTAGCATATCTGTGCATGTTTTCACCACAGATCTTTAATTGTGCAAGTTTGCGGAAAGGGTGTTTGCCATATTGCATTGCTCACGCCAAGTATTCTTTAATTGGCCCAGTATTGATTGTAAACGCATAGGTGGGTTCAAACGGTGCGTGCGGTGCGGAACGGGTGGCGGTGGTTCTGGTGCGTGTGGGCCGAACGGTGCGGTACAGTTCGGTGCGTGCAGAACGGTCGGTCGGTGCACGTGCTGCAGGGGCGGGTGCGTGTGGCAGCTGCTGGTGCGTGCGAAATCGTGGCGTCACTGTGCGAAAGACGGGCGCCAGTCGTGCGGTATATCGGATCTTCCATATGGTGGCGCAGTGTCCAGTTTCAATAAGTGCGGCTTTGTTTCGCACGCTGCGTGCTGTTTTTTCAATTCAACGTGCGCAATTCATTATTTAAGAGTCTATTTTTTGCACCACAACCGCGCTGTTCATCTTATAACTGGTGCGCAATTGCTTGTGGCTTTGTTTTCCGCGTGCCGCATTTGAGACTTGTAGTTGCTTCGAACACTGAGTGTGCGGCAGTGTCACTTATACGTGCGCAAGTTGACTTTGTGCTTGTTTCTCGGCGCACTTAACTTTGTAGCGCTTCTCGGTCGTGCGGCAGGTAACTTTGAGCTGCGACAACATTGACTTTTTGAGCTTGTTTCGTTCGCTGGCCGCAATGACTTTGCAGGTTGCTTCACGAGTGCCGCAGTCATACTCCAAGTCACCAAGTTGACTGTTAATACGTTGCGCGTTCTATTTCATATATGCGCAGTGTGACTTTGTATGGGCTGTTCTCTGTGGTGCGCAGAGATCCAACGTATAGTCGTGCCGCAATTGACTTTGTGCTTGTTTTCTCAGGTGTGCAATGTAACTTGGTAGTTGTTTGTTCCGATGTGCGCAGTCAACGTTAGGTGCGCAAGAGATGTTGTCAGCGTTTGATGTTGCTTTTCATTAGGGATGCGCAGATGACTTTGCAGTTGCTTCACGGTGCGCAGGTTCAACGTTCAAGACTGCGCAAGTGACTTATGGTAGTTGGCGCGACGGTTCCGATCAGTTCATATTATGCGCGCAGTGACTTGTGAGTGTTGCTTCTACGTGCGCAATTGAACTTTGGTTGTTTTTTCACTGGGCAGAAATTTGATTATTATGTAATATTTTTTCTGCGGCTGTTAGGACTTTTCTTGTAACTATTTTGATCTTTCCAGTGCGTTTTCTCAGCCAGTTGATATATTTTCTAGCGCTGTTTACATTTGTTGTGCTTGGACTCGTCAGCGGTTTTTTGGCGGCAGCTTTGGAATTCTTCGCTGCGCTGTTGACAGTTTTTTGTCAGCTTTGATTCTTCAGGGGTGCGTTACGCAGGCGCAGTTTGATATTTTTCTGCGCAGTTTGTGATATTTTTCTGCGCTGTTAACATTTTTTTGTACTTTTTGACTCCGCAGTGTGTTTTTTTTGGGGCGCAGTTAAGTATTTTGTCTTCTTCTGCAGCGGACAGCTGTGGTTATTGTCCCATGGTTTATAGGCTGCCATCTAGGCAGACCAGTTGCGGTAATATTCAGTCACACTACTAGTCAAATTTTAATATATAAGTCTGGTTTCACGGAGGATATATTAACGGATTAGACTTAAAGGCCACAGAGGAGGTTTTCTCGAATTGAATAGACCTGCGTCTTCTCGGTATGAAAATACCTCAGTGTTAAAAGCAACCATACTAGGTGAGCTGAGTCCCCTTGCGATGAAAAGGGGTGTTTAAAGAAAAAGTGTACTCTATGCTGGCAAACATTTTCCTGAAAAAGTGATGATACAGAGTCACCTACCCCATCATCGACCCTGTTGTTATCAAAACAATTTTCGACAAGGGGTGCCTCGATTATCTCGACTTAAGCAATCACGAACTTACTCTGATCGAAAACTATTTAATAGGCGGCTGAGACACCAAGGTTCAGACCAATCGCTTCTAGACGAAGAGATTTCCGCTACTGATAGCTTACCACATAAAAGTGGCTCAAGCTCTTCAACTGTTAAGAGTCGAATATGGAAATGAAATCAAGTCTCGAAGATCTTCTGATGCCCTTTCTGATAATGTGAGAGCAGCTTCAAATTCGGAACAAAACATGCTGGTGTTAACACTCCACAGTCTTTTTCCGCATGCAGTCCTTTGACGCGCCTAGAGCATCTCCAGCCCTAAGAATCGGAGAATTTATTCCAGGCGTAGAAGTACAAGCACTCCTTCGTTCCTGTCCTGCAGCGAGTTCATAAAGTCGTGTATGGGGTGAGGAATGTGCACTTTCACAAAGCCCGTTAAGTTGCAGTATCCAAGTCCATTTACAGAGGATAATCTCTCAGAGAACCATTGAATCGTTGTGACGGGTACGGTGAGCAGAACATCGAAGGTGCCTGTCCATGTTTAAAAAGAAAGCATCTATTTGGACAATGGCCCATATTAGATGTCGATTTTCCATTGAACTGGACCGATCCTCCGATCTGGAGCGGGAAGCAAACTTGAAACGGTCAGATCCTTTATTAAAGGTCGGGTCATCTAAAATAGAAGCTCAAGGACCGGTGGTTAGACCTCTTGCCCAGAGGAAAGTTCGTGGCGCAAATTAATTCAGCCAGTAATATTACGTAGATAAACTGGCTCTGCTCATTTTAAGAAGAGTTGAGAGCTGGCGACTATAGGAACAATATCCGTCAATCTTAATTCTGATTTGTTAAAAGGAGCATATATGCCGAAGATAATTCATCAAATGCTGAGATGTTACGCTACTCTCAGAGCCTCAACTTCCATTCTCAATCAAACTAAATGCACTCTCCAAAGGACTTCAAAATTGATAAGAGGTACCGTTGATCATGGAAGGAGTCATGACTTTGTCAACATGTTCAAAGGTAAATTGGCTCTCCTAAAAAGAGACTATCGCGTGGGTCGCTCTGCGAATCTCAATCAAATGTCTAATTCAACTCGAATTCAATCTCAAGGGAAATGTCAAGTGTAAAAGCGTGGCAATGAGACCTATTACCGCTCGTTATGACTGACCGGGTGTAACGTGTAACCACTATCAAAAAGGGGACAGATGTGTGGCACTTTAAACACGTGCTGGTAACTGTTCCACGGATAAAGCACATGCCAGATACATGCCCGGCTAAAACACTCAATCTAAAGTATCCTTGCTATAAATGTAAAAGCCGAAAACATCTAGCCGCTCTCTGTTCCGCCGCTGGAACCACTAATCAAAACAGGGAGCATTCCTCGTAACGAAAATGCGATGAAGCGGAAATAAAGCTGATGTTTAATCGATTTTGGTATGTAATACGGGGCAATCATCAGCTTCAAATTCTAGCCTAACAATATACTAATAGCAAGGCGACAATAACAAAATCATTCCGTATTCGTTGCTCATTATAGACTTCGGATCACCAGAGAACATATGGTGGCCCTAAATTACTTTCCAAACTTGGAATCAACTGTGAACAATTAACTATAATCAGAAATCCTATAAAAACATTCATCGGAGAGAAGAACTAGTACACTCGTACCGTAAGTCGACCAGATATAAATTGCTGCTGGCAACTTCCTCTAGAACCCCGCAGCTGGTCGCACCCTTCTTTGGATTTGGTTTGCCGGTTAAAGGGTTAGCATTCATCCATTAGGTCGCGATTTCGTTAAAAAATATAAATCGTGGTGACAAGTTGTGGGCCCTTATGGGGATTCGTCGATGACATCGACTTCGGCTAATCACTGCGGACATCGTGCGCGGCGAAGACCACGTTACAAATATCCGATTGTCTTGGAAGGTATGCCTATTCAGACTGTGCTTTGGGTTGGTTTCCTGTTAGGGCCCATGTGAATTCCTTTTCTACCCCCTCATCAATCAAGCCTCTATATTCAGCTAAGAGCAACTTCAATCATCAACTGTAGTTACTTGAAGACGAATCAAAGGGATTCATGACTATCCATGTCTGTCTCCCTCGCATTAGCCAAAAACAACCTATTCTCAAGCTTCTACTAATCCGTTCGTAACTGATCATTGACCCTCATTCCCTAGCTTGACCCGACTTCTTAGCATTTCCTTCAATGAAATTAATGCCGGACCTGGTTGGAAATATCTGTAAGCTGGAGTCTTTGGGTTTCAAGAGAGAAGGAATATGGTACCGATCGATATAGGAATTTATCTCTAAATTGCCACAATGCAATTCAATTTTCGAGTGGGAAAATACCAGTATGAAAATCCCTGGATCCAGAAGTATCGAATAGGTCACCCCGAAGTATCCTCGTATTGCGTTAAGGTACGCCTTAGACGAGTTAAAAATCCGTCTTAGCAATCAAGGTCTTGATAAGCCTACACTGTGTTTTAAAGGAACAACTGAGATGTGAGTGAGCATCGAAATCACTCTGTTGATCCGATAGGATTCACTCGTTCACATAAGCTGGATCACCCCAAAGGCCTGTTAATAAAAATGGCTTTATTCAGGTTGTGCTACTAATATATCAGGCCGTGTGTTCAATTGTAGCCTTAGATAGTTAGTTTTTAGTCATTGTGAAGTGCGGTCGACCGTATCTTCAGGCCATCGGACTGTGTGGCTTTCGCTTTACTTCGTCTCCTTCTTTCCTTAGACCAACAAGTATTACGTGATTGTCCGCTGAATCCCGAAACGACTTGTCTTTGTCAGACTATCTTAAAACTTGAAAGCGAATCGTACAATTTGTTTCTTCTTGGAAGAAGATGCAGCTTCGTACTTTATAGTACGCGACAATGCATTTTTTGGCCCTGCGTATCCCCTATTATCTTAGGAGCCGCGTAAATAAGACATATTCTTAAAAGGCATAATATACATCGTCGATCTGGCGTCTCTCGGCCTTCTGGTCAATACCTTGTTATGTATAATTTCTACACTATCATGTCATCCCTGATGGTGTTGAGGACAGTCTATTCAGTCTCAGTAAGAAAGGATCCAGGATGGTGTGGGTTCAACTTGTGTTCCTGGAGACACCAACCACCCTGATTCCTAAAAAGCCAAATCAAGAAACGATCAAAGCTTCCTCATCTAGATTTGCTGATCGAGAAAAAGTCTGGGGTACTATATCCATCTCACGAAATGCAGGTGACCCTTGCAGATATCATGCAGACTTTTGACCTTACCGCGATCTCATCGATCAAAACGAATCTTAGCTCTCGCCAAGTAAACCAAAATACTTTGATCTCTTTCTATTGTTCCTTCCTGGACTAAGGGAGCGCGTCTGTTAGTAGAGCGGGACATGGAGAAAGGAAACATGTAGTTGGTGATGACTGTCTATTGACCAGAGATATAATAAGAAAGAATGGGAACAACTTCGGTGTAGACTTCGGACGACCTCGAAAAAGCCTTATCTTTTCACCCGCTCTCTCTTGAGAATCAGCAAATTCAATTCCTACCTCCAACTCTTGTTGTACCGCAAGTTACAACTGTATGGTTCGCCAGTCTACGTCACTGTTCAGAAACGTCCCGTCACTGATGTGGCAAAATCTAAGGTGGCTCCTCTCTCGAAGGAAAACACTTCCGTTGTCTCGAACGACTATCATTTGATTTGGCTCTTATGCCTCCAACAGATATGACAGGGATTGACAAGTTTGAACAAAGGCGTCAACAATTTCCGACGCTCCAATCGTCCTAGCATGGGTAGCGGGATGAGGTAGCAAAACAATACAAATTTTTTCGTCAAAAATAGAGATCCAAGATATCCATAAGCATGGTCCCTACCTCCATAGAAATGAAATCTACTGCCTTCCTTTCACAACGTATAAACAGGATGAAAACCCTGCCGTGACTGATAACTCGAGGATTATCACATCGTAGAGTTGTCAAAAAACCTAAGCTTGGAATTTGGTCCTCGAACTGCTCCGCTACATCAGGTTAACTGCGGCCCCAATTTAAGCAGTTCGGTGGGGAGAATGGTGGACTCTTCTTCAACCCATTATGGTCATAACTAGGCCCCCACCGTGCCTCCTATCATCACATTTTCACGATAATTGCTTCTTTGTCACCATATGTTAAGCAGATATGTTCTCCACTTTTCAAATCGGTGTATCAACTCTTTCCTGCAATCGATGTACAGAAAGCTAACTTTCGTTTACAAAGTCTGCAGCAGGAAGCTTCTGTTGAATCTCGGTTTCTTAATGATGTCAAGTCGAACACTGCTCTGCTAAGGCATTCCGACCTGATTTGTTTTCTCCGGTCTCAACCTCTTTTAGATACTCCGGGCCATCAGAATAAGGGCCGTCTATCTCGGACTAATATGTATTGTTTGAAGTTAATCACCTGTATTATTATAAATCACATCATCTGACCTCTTTCAATAATTCATTAAAGAATCCATTTCGCTCGTAAACGACCTTGCGTATGTCAGCGCAACTCACTTTACATCGGTATTTCGCCTTAAAAGCGTTATTGGATTGACTATCAGCTTCGCCACAACGAATAAAAAAATACTGTCGGAATGTGTCTATCTGCAAGTGAAATACACCAAGCTTTTTTTCAATCAACCGAAGTGTGCACAAATTTCACGAAAAGCTCCAGTTAACTTTATCGTGCCTTCACTAGTGTAGGTGTTGACTACACAACATTTCTTTGTTCAAAGTAAAGGTTCAAACATCAACCAACAAAAAATGTAATATTGTTGTATCACTGTCTCAACCATTCGGTTCGTGGTGTATTTAGTTGATCCCATGAATGTCTGCAAACATCAGTTTGAGGCAATCGTTAAGCGTTTGTCTACTACGTTGGAGTTCCAATTTCTTTATATAGTGACATGATGCCCGTTCTTTAATCAGAAGCTGCGATTGCTCTTGAACATTCGTTGTTTCGCGAAACAGGTTCGAGTTTTCTGCGTCAAAATAAATTAAACATATGCCGAATTCCCTTGGTATATGCCCTGATGGCGAAGATGTGGGAATCTAATCACCGACTTCAAAACTGCCTCTATCAAGAACAGGTAGAGCGTAAAAAACTTGGAATATCTATGATTTATTAAGTCAACTAATCCTGGTCGGATATTCTGCCGACTCCAGTCAACTCGGACTCTTCTACTACGACCGCGTTCGGTACAGAACGATATTTGGTATGTCCCTTAACAGCGCATATATTTGTTTTAAAACCTTTCGGCTAATACAAGTCTCATTTTAAACTGATCCTACTCTCCAATTCATCGCTTCAAGAGGAGGAACTTTTCAGCCTCAAGAGATGTTCGGGATTTGATGGACTAGACTCATGTGAATTACCGAATACTCTTCTTGAAGCCGAGAGCAAGTAGGAAGAGATTTATCAGGTGCATGGAAAACATCAGCCATCGAGAATGTGATTATGAAACGATAAAGGTGGGAACAGTGTGATCTTATACAAGAGTAACCTTGTTGAAAGGAGCGCCATATTGGCAAATGCAAATAATCCAATACGCTTTTAATATGGATGATTGATTGGTAAAGTGTGTTTCAGTGTGAAATGTTCCGTGACCCCAGGGAGGCTTAATAATATGTCGAGTTGCTTCCTATGAAACATTTTATTCCATCTGAATTATCTATTGACTTCATATGGGAATCGAAGAACTCGTTAGAATGGATGCCCCTTCTCTCTACGCATGGTCTATTACGCAATGCGTTCCTTCTCATGGGGCAACCAGTCCTAGTGGTAATCCCACCGTAACCAATGTATAAGTTCCACAACAAATACAACATCCTCGTCCTAGAAGAAAAGCGGCGTCGTTTTTGCGGCGCCCTAAATCTCAATGTCGGTATCGATTCGGAAAATGGAATCAAGAAGAACCTCAGATTCTGATGATTAGGTATCAATTACTTATCGGATAATCTTAAGTGATTAAAGACTTTTTTATTTTTTCTTTTTTTATGTATGACACAAATTCGCGCTAACGACACACAATCATAATGCCCACACCCACCCAGCCCCGATATTAAAATTGTAATCTTTAGTGATCCGTTCAAATAATTAAGTCATACTCTCATAACTTGCAATTATTTGTCAATTTCATAAATCGGTATTTTAATCGGATTGAAATGATTAAACAGCGTCATTGTTCCAGTTCATTCATCTTGTTTTAGCTTAAATGGATAATGTTTCTTCTTAATTTTGAAAAGAAACAAAACAGCCAAAAAAAATTAATCAGTAAAAAAATTATCCTTAATTATCATAAGTCCTCCTTGTGCCTTTTTTGCTCGTTGTGCCGTAAAATACCTGGTCTGTGAATCTTGTTCTTTGCTTGTTTACTTTCGTTGGGTGAATATACCGAACTACCAAATTTTGTGAATCTCCCGTTTTTGGTTGCCTTTTTTGATCGATTTCGTGAGATATCGTAAAGAAGTCTTAATTTCATGCGATCAAAATTATGTTAGGCTTTTCAAAGTTGTGTAACTATTCAAATACAAATTGTGATTCTAACTGTGGGTTTCGTATTCAAGAACCTATACTAGGTTGAAGCAGACAGTTGTACTCGTAACCTGTTGCATTGAAAAGATAATACGTTATTTTCTTAATATAGACTCGTGGACTGTCATCTTCAGACAGGCAGAATCCTAAGAATATTGTATACGATAAAGGAAATCTCACATAATTTACAGAATCGATTACAGAAGTATAGGGTAATTAACCGAAAATTTTTACAGACATACAGGAAAAAAAAAATATATTCAGAAAACCAGAAATGGGTATAAACTTATGGATGTTTTCAAACAATCTATAGGATTCTCGTTTCTCTCCTAACTATACTGCTGCTTAAAAACTAGCGAGCATTGTGTAAATTTATGAAAACAACCAGATTAATTCTGGTAAGTGGTTGATTATGAAAGTCACAAACTTCAATTTTGCTTTTTTCTATTTCAAAGAAATCGATAAGAATGTAACGCGGAAGCACGAGTAAGGAAGCTAATTGACACTATGCCATTTGTCCAATCGCTATCTTCACACTCGTTCCCAACAGGAAAGAAACAAATTGATTGAGTCAAAAAGACAACTTTAAATTGTTTCTACAACAATGGGGAAACTAGACACCGAAGAAAGTTAATACCTTAGAAAAAATCTAATTTAATGAATATTGAAATACCAATGAATAAATTTAGAATAAAATAATAGATTAATAAAATATATGAAAAACAGCAGACAGAATTTAATCTAGGAATAAAAGATGTGAGAAAAAGGAACTAGAAAAAAACTATAATTTTATTTTTCGTTAGTCCTAGAAACTCTCTTGTATAAAATAATATTTGGTTTTGACCAAGAAAAAGTACGTAAAGACTATCTCAGAATTGGACAAAAAATTGATAAACTATAGGGCCCATTAAATAATCTAGAGGTAGTACAGACTAATGAGTCTAAAATCAGAACTTGAAAAGTTAGAAGGTGCGCAAAAATTGAAAAAATATCTGAGAAGCAAGAAGAATTCGAGTGATTGAAAATCTACCACTGAAAATTGAAAGACGTGAACATTAGCAATTCTTCATTATGATTCTCCATATATTCCACCCAAGTACCTAGAAACCACAAAATACCTCTAACTATACTTTTATTCATTTTTATAAAGCAAAAAAACATAGGTTCTCAGTGAACATAAGTGATTAATGTTAAGGAAATATCAAATGAGTTTTCTATTACTAAACTCATTTCAAAGAACATTTTGAAATTAGTTCTTTGAAAAATAAATTATTCGGATGGAATTATATATTTATCATGAAAAGGACAAAGTGACGCTATACCTAAAAATAGTTCCAATTAATATTATAGAACAATACATGGGATGATGTTAATGGCACCCAAGAAGATAAAAGAAGGAACATTTCTCTTCCAATGCTTCAATTAATTCCCATTATCTTTGTTCAGTTCTATTGTAAATAAAAGGTCTTCTGCATAAATTTAAAACAACATCTCTAGTTAACATTCTTGGCAATTACATGATGACAGAAGTCTACTAGAATTAAAATAAAAAAAGTTATATAAACTTTTATAACTTTATTGGACCATAAAAAATCTTTTCATTCCATTTCTATCATCTATCAGAAGGACTTAAGTTGAATTTTGGCCACTTTCATCTGAAACTTTTTGGAAGATAAGATAGATAGTTGTAACAGCTTAATAAAAAACAATTTCCATAATGTCATCAGAAAACTTAACAAGATACAATCGATTAGAGAATTCTTCATCAGAACCTCATTAGTAATCTTAGCAAAGTCCGAACATGGAAGAAAGAATTAACATCAAGACAATGCACTAACATTAAAAGTTCAAAGCAAGAACGAAGCCAACATACAGCGAATTCTATATGAAATTGTTTAGAAGACACCATAAGCTGGAATCTTATACTAATTAACTCCAAAGAACATTAATTAGTATATTGTAAAATAATTAATATTTCAAATTATTAAATATCATTTGTGCAATTTCATGCTTGATTTATTTTAAGAAGCAGAGTGAGAAGGTTTATTATGTACAAAAATATTACACAAAACTTATTAATTTCTGCGACATTCTTTTACTCTATTTTAAATTCCACTTTAAAAAACATTTTCATATTTTTTTCGGTATATTTTACATTTACTTTCTCTATTTATATTATCTTAAAGTGAGCAAAAATTTTTATTTTTGCCGCACTGACAGCGCCCCATTATAAATTCTGTTAAAATAAAAATTGAAATAACACCAAATCGAAATTTCATGAAGACTGAATTTTTTTTTACTCTCTTAGCTTTTTTTATTATTTTATTTATCCTATTTACAGAAAATCTATAAAAAACTAAAAAATTAGTCGAGAAATTTTCTTGTTTTGTTCTTAATAATAAAATTAGAAACACATTAACAGATGATTACTTTAACTTTCCTAATTTTGCTTTTAACGTTAAACTATTGAAAAACAAATTTAGCCTTACTTGCCAATATATCTAGTATTTTTATTAACTCTATTCATAATAAATTCTAAAAATTTTCAATTTTTAATTCTCAATTATCTAATTTAATTTCAATTTAGCCTTATGCTATAATGTCAGACGCTCTAATTGGATATTTAACTAGCCTGACCAGCTTTTATTTTTTTATAACTCTCAATAATATTGCTACTGTAAGTATTATTAAATTAGTACAGAATTTGCATCGGAAAAATATGTCATGTTCTGCAAACAAGGAAATCTAAGTAAAATTTAATTTTAAATTTTAAGCTTTATATCGATTATTATTTTACTCATTCATTATATAAAAATTAACTTTATTAACTAAAGTTCTAAAAAAGAACACTAAGTTACCCTCAGATATTTAGCCTTACTAAAGGCATTTTAACTTTTGAAAACACAAAAGCTATTAATGCGACTTTCTAAATTAAAAAAATGCACGAAAACACTTTTTTTTTATTTGAGATAAAACTATCTTAACAAAGTTGCCCTAAAAATAAAATAAATCAGTTTATATAATATGAAGATGAACGTTTAATTAAAAAAATAATCATATTTAACTTCATAATTGTAATTATAATCCACCCAATAACCCTACCCAAAAAATATTTTAATCATTTTAACGTTATGGATGGCGACCATATTAAACAAAATATTTTCATATAACGTTAGAATGATCCGAATCAGATTATAATTTAAATTTTACCCTTCGTGTAAATGTTTGTTTTGTGTGCATTACCCACCGACCAACAAACAGTGCTTTACATTCAACCAAGTTTTCATATAAAAACTGTTAACCTGCCACACTGCTCATAACGCGTCCAGAAAACTTTTTTTGACTCTTGGTTGTTCTGACTAATGCAATATGGGGACGCCTGTCAATATTAAGTCGCTACCGCATCCCAACAAATAAAAAAGAACAATGGATTACACTTTTACATTTTCTCATTACATGTTACCAATTACAAACATTGCTTTTGCTTGCTTCTTAATATGATTTATATAATGTTTTCTACCAATCTTCAGACAAATCGCATTGCGTTATTAATATTTTCTTCAATTACTTTGTGTTAATAATTCCAAATGGTATTCTTGTCGTTACGTGCATTTGCTTCCTAGTGTTTAATATGCCTTTAAAACATTTTAGTAGCTGTCTTCTTTTATTTAAAATATGGCCTTCGATGCCATACATTTGTTAACCTAAGCTTTACTGTGAACAGAACCAATCTTTTTGTACAACCTTTGACCATCTTACATTGTGATGTAAAACTTTTCTTTACTAACATTCGTGAAATCGATCCAGAAGACCAATAGATTTAATTAATAACTTTAACTTCCTTTCATAAAGATGTTAACATCTAACAAATTTTTAATTAAAGAATTAAGAAGTAATTTATTAATTTATATTGAATTTAACAGATTAAAATTTAATTTAAATTGAATTAACATCAAATTTTAAAGTAGCTTTAACTTCAACTAATATATATAATATAAATTTTCATGATAAAATTTATATTTTAGTTTTAAATTTTTTGAATTAAGATGTTTAAGTGCAGTTTTAAGAAACCATCCTGGGTTCATCTTCCGGGAGCAAGGATAATGTTGCAATTTCAATATTGAAACAAGTTAAAAGACATTAAATTCATTTAAAGTCTTGTAAGCACTTAAAATCTTATTTGTTGTGGCTTCTGTTTCGATTTGGCACCGCAATATCATAACATTTGGTAACTTGTTTATAAATTAGACTCTTTTTACTGCTTTAAGCCTAAACTCTGTTACTTTATGATCTATAAAACATATATCGATGCTTTTTCGTAAGATCCCCCGAAAGACCCCTATGAGAATCCTTAGGAGAACCCCGCATTTGAAATCCAAAGGAATGATTCATCTGCCATCCCCTAAGAAGCCTTTTTTTAAGATACTTCCCCAAAGACAGAGAGAAAACAAGGAAAGACGGAGAAAGACAGGGAGAGACAGAGAAAGACAGAGAGAGAGAGAGAAGTGGAGGGTTAAAAGATTTGGAGATGGAGGTATTAGGATGTTTTATAAGAGCATTGCCATCTTAGATCGCGACTAGTCGGGACAGATAATACTTTGAGATAACAAGTTTTTAAACTTAGGGAAAATCAGGTTAAGGCAGTTTAGACCATTAGGATCAGGGACCGGGTTGAAAAAAAGCTGAGAGTCCCAACTAACAATATTTACGATAGCATCAGATTTCTTTAAAAATTGGGAATAGTTTATATTTATAAAAAAAAAAAAAAATATTTAATTAATATTACATTGCGCAAATATATTAAATATATGTATATTATTAATTATACGTATATATGGTTTGTGTAATGCATATATTATCTTTAATTTTTCTTATTTGTATTTTTAATAATATATGGATTATAATAAAAGAACTAGGAAAGTTTCACAACACAGCCCGTCAAAAAATGTAAAAATTAGAGCTGACTACCGGATTTTTGTCGTTGTGGAGCAGAGGTAAACCAAGGTAACATATAATAATTACAATAAAACGTTATTTAATGATTAATTTAATATGCAATACAAACTTTAAATAAAATTTTTCGCCTAATTATAGAAAAAACACAATTATAATTAGTATTATGATTATTGATGACAATGACCAATGTATTTTATGTATTTAGAAAACAATAATAATAATATAATAAATAAAAACAACTAAACAAATAACAATACAGCAATAGTTAAAACTATCAATCCATCAATTAAGAATAATAATAATCAATAATAAGTAATAAAATTAATAATAATAATAAATTAATAATAAGATAAATTGCTAATATTAAAAAAGTGATCACGATTTATAATAAATAATTATATTACTTCTTTAGATTTTTAATAAAAAAATATTAAATATATAAAATTGTAAATATATAATTTTAATTATTTATAATTTTTTATTAATATTTTATGGTAAATTTAATTTTGAATACAATATAATAATATTATAATATATAAATATAAGCATTTGTTCATGAAATATAATTTTTTGCTCCTGAAGATCTTATTATTACTACCTGATCGAATCTTGAAAAATTGTAATATATTTGAATTTTTATTGTTTAAAGTAAAAAATGTAAATAAACATTTATCTATATCAATAATGATATCAATATCACTAATCTTTACTAAAGGATTGTTTATATTATGCTAAATAATCTTTTGTTTTTATTTATAAAAACAGGTTTTCTGTGGCTATGGTTTCGTGGAATATTTTTCTGAGAGATATTTTTTGTGGCAAGTACTTTTCAAAATATTTTTATGGTAAGCGTTTTATGTATCGGGCATGGCAAATAAAGATGGAACCTTAAGCGTGTATCAATTCAACCATGGTCGTAATTGCTACAAAGGGGCCTTAGAACGACAAATATACGTTATTATGATTATATATATATATACTATATATATACTATATAATAATAAGTATATATAAAATATATATAGTATAATAATATAATAATAATATAGTACTATAGATATATATATAATATATATATATATATTCATATTTATATAATATATATATATATACTATACATATATAATATAGATCTTAAATACTTCAATTAATAATACTACTACTAATACGTTATATAAAATACATATAATATTAATACGTATAATTATACGATATGAGTGGTATATAATATAATAATAAATGAAGAGGCATGAATACATGAAAATTTTTGTTGTGTGTGATATGTT